>JAOCPT020577054.1:0-10618 GCA_026546935.2 Palythoa grandiflora | reverse complement strand
TTTGAAACCATTTGAACGTTTGTTTGAAGACATTTGAACGTTTGTTTGAAACCATTTGAACGTTTGTTTGAAGCCATCTGAACGTTTGTTTGAAGCCATTTGAACGTTTGTTTGAAGACATTTGAACGTTTGTTTGAAGACATTTGAACGTTTGTTTAAAACCATTTGCACGTTTGTTTGAAGCCATTTGAACGTTTGTTTGAAACCATTTGAACGTTTGTTTGAAGACATTTGAACGTTCGTTTGAAACCATTTGAACGTTTGTTTGAAGCCATTTGAACGTTTGTTTGAAGCCATTTGAACGTTCGTTTGAAACCATTTGAACGTTTGTTTGAAGACATTTGAACGTTTGTTTGAAACCATTTGAACGTTTGTTTGAAGCCATTTGAACGTTTGTTTGAAGCCATTTGAACGTTTGTTTGAAACCATTTGAACGTTTGAAGACATTTGAACGATCGTTTGAAACCATTTGAACGTTTGTTTGAAGACATTTGAACGTTTGTTTGAAAACATTTGAACGTTCGTTTGAAACCATTTGAACGTTTGTTTGAAGACATTTGAACGTTCGTTTGAAGCCATTTGAACGTTCGTTTGAAACCATTTGAACGTTTGTTTGAAGACATTTGAACGTTAGTTTGAAACCATTTGAACGTTTGTTTGAAGACATTTTAACGTTAGTTTGAAACCATTTGAACGTTCGTTTGAAGCGTTCGTTTGAAGCAATTTGAACGTTTGTTTGAAAACATTTGAATGTTTGTTTGAAGCCATTTGAACGTTCGTTTGAAGCCATTTGAACGTTTGTTTGAAGACATTTGAACGTTCGTTTGAAGACATTTGAACGTTGGTTTGAAGACATTTGAACGTTTGTTTGAAGACATTTGAACGTTCGTTTGAAGACATTTGAACGTTCGTTTGAAGACATTTGAACGTTCGTTTGAAGCCATTTGAACGTTCGTTTGAAACCATTTGTACGTTTGTTTGAAGACATTTGAACGTTCGTTTGAAGCCATTTGAACGTTCGTTTGAAGCCATTTGAACGTTCGTTTGAAACCATTTGAACGTTTGTTTGAAACCATTTGAACGTTTGTTTGAAGACATTTTAACGTTCGTTTGAAACCATTTGAACGTTCGTTTGAAGCGTTCGTTTGAAGCAATTTGAACGTACGTTTGAAGCCATCATCTGAAGCCATTTGAACGTCTCATCTGAAGACATTTGAATCTCTTTAAGCCTTTTGAACATTCGTTTGAAGCCCTATGAATGGTTTAAATGGGACTAACGCTACTCATTGACAGCTCATCAGACAGAACGTGTCTGAAACAACTGTAATTCGGCGAGCAAAATCGGTACTTTTGCATCGTTTTAAAACAAAACAAAAGGTTAGACAAATATCTACAAATGACTCTATTCTACTTCGTGTATAAAACACAAAGGTTTGGCTGCCGCACATTTAAAAACCTATTATAAAACAATTTAGATAATACGCGCGCTCTGATTGGTTAATAGGTGTTTGCATTAGCCTGTGCAGTTATGGTTTTGACGTCACAAAACTTTTCAGACTAACAGTAACAAGCACGTCGATGTTTGATTTTCTTCTTTACATAAACACAAGATTTCAGACGTGACAAATTGTTTAATGTTAAAACTGTACTTAGTTTGAACGAAGGTTTGGAATATGAAAAAGGCTTTTGCAGAAGAAACACCAAAACACCAAAGAAAAAAAGTAAAACCTGGTTTGCGAAACTGAATACGACCCGATCAGCGAAGTGTATCTGAATTGCTTTTTACAAATTTTGCTTTGAAGTTTATGAAAATTAATCAAATTCGAAAATAGTATCTTACTTTATTTTCTTATCTGCCCCAGAGACAATAAAAATTTTTCTTCTTTAAAATTTGATAGCGTTGAGCAAAGTAACAATTCATACAGTCTTTAGCAGCTGCAAAATATAAAAAACAAACAATAGCTGTTTTTATACAAAAGGTTGTTAGAAAATACCAATCTTATATACTACACGTTTTTTTGAATAAGAACAAATTTATAAAAACAACCAGGCTCAAATTTGCCAAAATTTAAGAACAATTTAAGAACAAGTTCAGGCTGAGGCTTGAGGACTAGGGAAGTTTTTGTGCTAGCAGCATAAAACATAAAAAGATTCACTGTAAAGACTGATCAACAAACAATGAAGTTAGTGCGTCTCTAAATTCAGCCGTACAATACATGTGTGTCGCAAGCCGTTTCATTTTCTTCAGTTTATTTAGTTTTTTCTTTAATAAAAACCGCTTACAGAAATAAGGACAAATTAAGAACAAATTGTGGATGAGATAACCAAAAAATTAAGAACAATGAGCCTCGGCAAAATTTACTGGTTCTTATAAAAAAAGTGTGTAAATCAAAACAAAACTCAATATCGTCATTCAAATTTACCCATAAGGCCATGTGCCAAAAACTATTGCAGGTGATATTGAAGGTTTAGCATTATCCGTGCAATATATCTAATTTTCCAAATCTGTAAAATAAATTTAACTTCTACGAATCTTTAAATTCTACAAGTAGTCTGAACACAACCACGCTTTCACTTTTCCAAACAGACGCGAAAGTTTAGAACAAAAACTAAGTTTTCTAAATCTGAATATTAATTATGTTGATGTATTTTCACACTTTCATAAATTTTTGTATATAATATTAACGAAGAGTTTTTTCCTAATTTACATTTGATAATGGTGACAGGTCGTCGCCAAAACGTCATGTTTTTATTACGATACTGTTTATTCTGAAATGTTTCACAAAATTTTCCGTTTTTCGAAATCTGAGTTAATGTTTTCTCACTATAAAGAAATTAAAAGGCAAAGTAAAGCCGATCTTACACGTTGAAACTTTTAGCTGAAACTTGTGTGCAACAACGATGCGAAACAAGTTTCACCCGGTGTTGCACCGTGTAACATAGTCGGTTTCGTGAAACTTTTTCTGCAACAGTTTCAGCGATCGAAGTTGCGAGTTTCACATGAGTTTCACCGTGTAACATCACTTTGTGAAACTGGTCTCGACCGTTGTTGCAAACAAGTTTCAGCTGAAAGTTTCAACGTGTAACACCGGCTTTAACGTTATAATGTTATAATATGAAATGTATGTCGAAACTACAACGGGAATAAGACAAGCGCGCCAACATGAATGGATAGTTTCTTTATTTAGCAGATGCAATAGCAACAACAACACATAAACGACATCAAAGACCTCCTTGAAGAGTTACAACAAGGAAACTCTTAATTTTGGCCCTTCCAGTCAAATGTTTGGTCATAATCGGTTTTGTTTAATTTTAGATTGTAATGTCCATGAAGCATTTTGCGACCATAAGTTTTAAAACTCAAACTAAACGTTTTATTCAATCAGAGCCACTGCCGGATATTTTGCGAGCACTTAGAGAATTTAACGGCATTTAATTTCAATATGGCCAAGTAATGTCGTAACTGAATTTTTCCTGTATGACGCATGATTTAAATTTATGCCGGTGATGTTGATATTTCCGTACGCCATATTTTGAAATTATGTTCAGCATAGTTCATACGAAAAGAAGAAATTACTAGTCTACTCGACTTACCTTAGTTGGAAAAGTGTATTATGTCAATTCCAGCGAACAGATCTTGGTTTTGCACCGGACTAATTTTCAGGAGGCAGCAAGAAACGGAGTTTAAAATAAGCCTGAAAATATGGCCATGACGGTGTGAAGACTCAGTTGAATTCAAAGGAAGTTATATTCCTTTTGAATATATCATCATTAACTTTTAGAATACAAGGAGAAGCATACTCAGGCAGTTGTTTAGTGAAATATAAATTTGAACATGCGTCGTTACCAAAGCGTGTTTGATTATATATTGACTATGGAATTAACTCGGCAGGATTCAAATTACACTTTTTGTCTCCAGTTGTGTCGTGATTTCAGACACAATATAAACAAATGCCATTGTTCGCTCCAGCCAATGGCTGTTCGCCAGTATTCACAGACGTGTGAAAAGGTCACGCACACGGGCTTATTACGGATGATTTACGATACAAAAGTATAATTTCAGCGTCTTTTGAGAACTTTTTTAAAAAGTTGAAAAGAAATAGAACAGATGCAGAAGAAAAAAATCATTGCTTCCTATTTTTACTTGTCGTGTCATCATCAAGAAAAAAACGAATGAAAACTTTAAACTAAGGAAAATTCCATGAAATGATGAATATGTGCGAGTCAATTCCAGCCGCGAGCATCCTCCCCGGCCAAACCCCTGGGCAAACCCCCGGGCAAACCCCGGTCATTCGAAAAAAATTGTCAAATGCCCGGCCCTGCAGGCAATTTTTGTTGGCAAATGTCCCGCCCCCCGTTCCTTATATGATGGTCAAATGCCCGGCCCCCAAGTCCATCAGACCAATATTCAAAAATAGTAGTTCTCATTTTTTAATAAACCTAACTGTTTCGCCTCAAAAAACCTGCATAAGTCGAACGTGAACAGCCATATGGTCAAATTGTAAACTCATAGGGTCACAAAATGAGACACTCCGACCGGACGAAGACAAAGCAAATGGTTTTATTGTTTCTTATAGGTCTTTTATGGTAGATGAATGCTCTGCTTTTCCAAAGTGACTTCTGAGTGTCATCAAAAATGACGACAGGATGTTGCGAGGCAAGTTTTTGTGTACCGTCCACTCCAGAAAGGGTATTGCACATACAGTAACATGAATGGAGACTTGTGTCTGACCATAATAAAAGGACTGCGACTGGTCGTTATCTTGGCAGGTGTAGTTTTCGGAATAGACGTAAACACAAATCACTTCATTCAGTGGCAGGTTCATTCATCTGTTGGTGCTGCCATCTGGCGCGAAATTGATAAGCAGGGAATGGCTTCAATAAAGACAAAAAAAAATAATTAATTATTTCTGAGGGAGGTGTTTCTTTCAATGCAATTTAAATTTTTTCTTGTCTTTTCCATCAGCATCTTTGCCAACGACCACATACTCATACTTTTCCCATGAACACGTGGGTGCTTCCTCCCAATTAGGAAGCTCTTCCGCCAGCAGTTTGAAGTTCTGAACTCCGCAGTTGTTGAATTCCTTCACGTAAGGCATGGTAACCTGTGGTGTTCCAGAACCAAATGGCTTGGGAACACAATGTCTGATTTACAGCATTTTTTCAAAACATCTCTGGCAATTTTAATGAGAGGATATTTGAAAAGTATGAATGCTCATAATTTGCTTTTCGTGGTGTATGCATTCCTTGGGCCTACTGTTTGCCGAATGAAATCTTTTTTGTTTCCCGTTGGTCTTGAAACTTCTGGGCCACTCCAGAAGTCATGTGCCAGCTTTCGTCCTCTTCAGAAGCATCGCTTCTTGTTTTTTGCTGTGTGAGAAGCCAACTACAGCTCTTTTCTTCCAGAACCAATTTACTGTGCTGTATACTGCTAGTTATCCTTCCTCTATTGATGTTCAGGTTACTGAACAGATTGAAATGTGAAAAACACTAAAACTTGAAAAAATAAATTATATTGTTTTATTAAAAATAATTCTTCAAATTAAAAAAAATTCAGTAGCTATATTCGTTCGCGAGTTATTGCAAAATGAATATTTTTACTGGCAGTCAGGAAGCTACACGGTTTATTTTTCAAATGCTTTTTCCTCGGTTCCAGTTCTCGTACAAATGAGAGTTGTAAAAAAAACTAGTTCTTGCTAAATTTTTGATATTTTGCAACGAAATTTGGCACAATTGTAGTGACATACTTAAATAACAAAACCATGTCAGCGAATTTAAAAGAAGAACTGGTTGATTTTTTATTAATCGATTTGTGTGCTTCTTGGCTAAAAATGATTGCAATTGTCTATAAATAAATATAAAAAATGAACTGCTGAAGTGCTATCATTGTTTCTCCTCCTCTTGGTAGTCGAAACTGCTGTCGACAGATCATCCACAATACCAGTGGCCACACGAGCTCTTGCTGTCTGTTCTTGACTGTTTACCACTCCTAGTGACACCAAGATGAGCGGGTTTTTGGGCTGTTAATTAATGTTGCAAGTACATCTGCTCCCCCTTCCTGGTCATTGGGTAAAGAAAGTTGACTCTTCCCACGCATTCTTGTAGAGCTGCCCTTACATTCACAATTTAATTGGTTCGGATTACTCATAGCACCAATAAGAGCTCCTTTTTTATGCGCATAACCGTCACGTCTATTATCTTTAATCGTGTTTTTATTTTTATGCCAGTAGTCTGCACACTGTTTTTTCATGCCTTTTTAGTTTCCATTCAGCTACTTGGAGAGTCCCCCTGGAAAGCCACTGAACTGCAAAGATCGCCAAGTATTAGTTTTGGAGATAGTTAATAACAGTTTTGAAATGACTTTGTACTTAGTATTTTCGGATGTTATCAACAAAGTACTATTCAGACTTGAAAAGTATCTCCATTGCCTTCTATTTCCTATCTACATTTTGTATTACTATCACGACTGTTAATTGCCGTAAGATGTTCACTCTCCAATGATTCAAGTTCTTCCAATCATAAAATAGAAAACGTTTTGGTGTTTCCACAAAGATATAGAGACACGAGTGAATGTTTAAGAGATCTAGAAAATAGTCAGTGGGAAGACGAGTAAAAAGAGCGAGTATTATTATCATGTAAAGTATCCTTATCGAACAGCATTTTTTCTTTTTTGTTTTATCTCTAGAATGTGTACAAGGGTTTTGTTTTAAAAAAAAATGATTTCCGTAAACAATCTTTAAAGTTACCACGCTCAATAATGTTGACCACATAATGAAATATTGGTGAACGTATCAAAGCTTTTGAATGTGCATTTGCTTCACGATCCAGAGAAAAACAGTTTCGCATTGTCAGTTGCCGCGGACTACAGTCACAACAGATTTGATTTGTACAGCCTTAGCCTTGTTTTGGTTTTAAATATTAAAAAAATAGCAGCTAGAAAGAGCAAGAAGTCTTACCTCCAACAATAAGCACAGTTATGCCGCAATGAGGAATTAGGGGAAAATGTACAGGAGTTGCCTTTGCTCTTACTGTAACTAAAAAGGTTCCCAAATTCTATAACAAATAGTCAAATAAGAACGTGGTTCGAAACATCGCGGTGAAATTTTGTTGTCCTACTGACTTTATTATCTCCATTCTCTCTTCACAAGAAAAAAAAAAGAAAAAAGTTCAGTTGTGGTATTCAATCTTCGTTGTTTAACTACCAAAAGTCAAGAACTGATTACTTGTACAAACAAATAAATTTTCAGATAAAATTTGATAGCATAAAGTTATATTGTGTTATTCAATCATCTTTGCTCAACTACTACAAGTCAAGATCCAATTCCTTATAAAAACCCATAGGCCACAAATTTTAAGAAAGAATTGAATAGCATAAAGTATTTTAAAACAAGATTTTTTTCAAGCTGACTTTCGCTCATTGGAATGGATTGTACAGCAAATCTATTGGGGCCAAATGGGAAAGTTGTTCGTGACGTATCGCACTACTAACCCGCCGCATAGGTTCGTTCTATTTTGAGAATCTAATTTGATCCGGTAAATCTAATTTTTCCTGAAATTCTGTAATATTTTATCTCGTTGCAACGATCAACTTAATTAGCCAAACACATATCTACCAATTTTATTATGTATAAGACTAACTATGGGTTGTTTTACAGATGTTTACAGTTGATATACTTCCTTATGTGTGCATTCATTGCCTCTTGGCATTTAGACCAGTCGCACCAAAGCCGGTCCCCCTTTTTGTAGAATGCACTGTGAAGGATTGAATAAGGTTTAATCGTTCCATGACTATGCTGTTACCCCTCTTCGTCCCTACATCTCTTCCGTTCAATTCATCTTTAGTAAACAGCAGCCGCATGACTTTCGTACAAAAGTCTCTCGCGAACACGCTTCTTTGATATTTGGAAAACGATATTTTGGAGAGCAACTCCTCTATGAACGCAACAGATGGCGATGGAGCATGAGCAGAAATTATGGAAGACGATACAGTACTTGTACTTTAGAAGAGCAACTTCATCAAACAGTTTAATGCTGGAAACATGTTCATAATCGTGAAGATTATGGTGAATTACCTCCTCAATATCATAGTTTTGATGAGGTCCTAGCAGGTTATAATCAAAAAAAGAAAAAAACAGCTTGAAATGGTAAATTTTTATCATGGCGTGATAAAAATTTTGAAAAATGTTATTTACCTTTGGGACTGCTTTTGTATTTATATATTTTTTACTTACCAGAGCGACGTTGTAAAAGACGAAGAAGGGAGCCAACAAACCGACAACATCGACAGTGTTGATTGATGCTGAAAGTCGAAGGATGAAAAGAATGTTTGGATGTGATGCTCATTCTATGGAAGCTGCCATGTTACATTGTTTATTGAGGTCTGATAAAGAGGAATGGAAACAAATAGCTCGTTTAATTTCTCATGATAAGATGACCTTAGTAAGCACTTCTAAAGAAAGATATCGTTTGTGTGATTTAAGTGAAGGAGGAGGTTCATGGGTTTATAATTATGAATATCCACAAAAATATCCGTTACAAATATACTATTGTAACGCTCCTGGAAGCACATCTGCCTGGGATAAGGTGATGATGAT
The DNA here is from genome assembly GCA_026546935.2 of Palythoa grandiflora. NCBI lineage: Eukaryota > Metazoa > Cnidaria > Anthozoa > Zoantharia > Sphenopidae > Palythoa > Palythoa grandiflora. Next base: position 2,024 of record JAOCPT020577054.1, on the reverse strand, counting down.
CAGGGTGAAGAAGCTGTAAAAGTATTTTATTACAATTGAAAAGAAGAGATTTTAAGCGAGGTGAGGAAGTTACAGCGGATGATTAAACATTCTACTGTTCAAGCTTATCTTATTTTATCAGGAAGAGTGACAGTGAACGGTTTTATACAATGGTGGCTTGGCTGTGAAAAAAAATGTACGAATGAGTATTTTACATAAAATACACTGTGAGCAACCATTAGCTATGTCAACATATACATATTTAACAAACATATTTAAGAAACATTGTCAGTAAGAAATTGAAAATGGCTTGGTTACAGGGTAGAAAAGGAAGTTTTCTATCAACAGCACGTGATCGAATGTTGAGAGCATTTAAAGAAATGGCTCGTAGTCGCATGCAGAGAGGAGGCCGTTTTCCAAAACGTAGAAGAAGAAGACTTCATAGAGGTGGACGTTTTAAGCCTATATTCAAAAAAACTTGGGGTGGGAGAACTCGTCTAAAAGTACGAGGTTGCTTGTTTTAAAAAGATGATACAATAAAAGATACAATAAAGTTTAAACTTCAAAATGGTGTCTTTTTATTTGATTTTGTAAACTTATTTACAAAATTGTATAATTAAACGAATAAGAGTTAAGGGTATGGAAACTATATAAAATTTTATTACACCAAGTACATCTAGATTTAACCTGATGGGTATGAAAAGGTTGAGTAATTCGATAGCAATAAAAAATTTCCAAGCCATAAGTGGCGTTAGTACCCCTACCATACATTTTCTACAGCGATGTTGTCGATGAAGTAATTCTTGAGGTATTGCCACATGTATCCAATTATTGGATATCTGAAAAATTATTATAAAATATGCTCAATTTGCTTTTAAAATGAATAAAAATTCATTGCAATTATTACATTTACATTTGATTCGATAAACTTGAATATGTCGTGTATAAAAACAACATTCATAGTGATCATAATGATGAACAGAATCTATTTTATAATATTCAAAAATGATACGAGGTACTAACATTCTCATACGGCATAATCTACAACGTTCATCGAGTTGTAGTAATTCTAGAGGAATTACCGTATTATCTGCATTTTCCACATCTATACGTATATAGAATGGAATCAAGGTGGTTAGAAAATAAATCAAACAACAAAGTCAACACTCAAGCCGTCGTTAATTCTGCCAAATATAATTTTAATCATATTTATAAACAAGAATAATACATTCTATATCCTTTTACTATTTTTAACCTACTTACAATTCGTAGCTATCTCTTACAAGCGTCGAAAAGTGCTGGGAAGTTTTATTTTAGTTCGCTGTTCGACTTCACACCAGGACGTCTCTACTACAACTTGATTAAAAAGTAATCGCAATTTGCTTCCCCAACTATTTGCAAATCATTATCTTTTTTTGACTTCTGCAGCTCCTTCCCTAGCTTTAACGTGTCTTCAATAGTACTCAAGATAAATCAATCGGCGTTCCCATAAAAAATATATCAGCCACATTCCCTGCTTGATGTCTCCATGCTTCTCACTCACACAGATTGGGTGACCGAAAGGCCTTGTGGTCAGGAATACACAATTATCATAAATTATAATAACAATTAGCAAAGCTAATCGGGGTTTAGTTAATCGGCTCTGTAACCTAGGTTTGTGGAACGCAATTTAAATTATCGATTTACTAACCAAGGCTTAGCTAATTTAACACTGGGTTAGGCTTAAACCTAGGTTAAATTAATCGGACTTTTGAGGAACCGGGCCCTGGACTGCAACCCAGCCATGGACATTTGGGGTGAATGATTTATCCTGATGGGAAGAGATTAACAGAACCATTCTTTTCTCTATTAGCATAGATAATTGCAACTTTGGCTCTAGTTCAATACCCCGCCTCATATCTGCAGTCACAACACAACGAGATAGAGTGAGCTGCTTCACAAGGTTTTCAAACTCTCTTAATCGTTTTGCAACAATCCCAAATTTACTGGCTGTGATTCGTTTACTTCGTAGCATATGCCACAAGTTGTTTGCACTTTGAGTGATT
>JAOCPT020577025.1:0-10618 GCA_026546935.2 Palythoa grandiflora | reverse complement strand
ATTATTTCTACTTCTCCAAATGTGCGAGGTCAACCTTCGCCTCGGTTTCATGTATAGGCTTGGTTACCTTTCAGGAACTTTGAAATGGTCTATTCATTATCGGTTTTGTGTCGTAGGGCTTTGCGCTAATCGACTCGTAGCATCGACTCTTTACTCGTCCTGGAGAGTCGTTGTCGACCTAGCATCTTATCGAGGCATTTTGAGTCACCCCACCGACGAATGCTCAATATTGAACGTTCGATTATGAAGCCGCACTCGCACTAATAATATGAAGCAATAATATGAAGCAATCATAATTTTAGGATGAAACAGGGTAAATGAGCGTGAAATAACATAAGAATAAAGCAAACGCAAGCGTTTTTACTGTGCTTTTTTTGTTTGTGTCGAACTGTTCACACTACAATAAGAAAATAAAGTAAATAAATGAATACTTTATTTAGGCTAAGATCTTGACGTGAAAGTCGATTTTGGAGAAGGAGGAAAACCGGAGTACCCGGAGAAAAACCGTCGGAGTCAGATTGAGAGTCGACAAATCTCAGCCCACGTGCGGATCCCAGGAGTCGATCCCGGGTCGCAGAGGTGCATGGGAGGCGCGAGTCAATCTGCTACGTCAATCTGACTTCCCCGGGTGTGAAACAAGCATAACATAAACGCCAAAAGAATGGAAGGGTTTTTTTGTACTTGTGCTTTTTTCATGATTATGATAGTTCACGTCTGTTCACACTTTGTATTTCATTCTTATGTTGAGCTTTTTCCTGTGCATATCTTGTTTAACTAGGGTGAACAAGAATTTAGAAATTGTAAAGGGAAATGTATAATTAAGTGGTTCGAGAAAACAAAAATTCACGATGAAGTAAAAATAAACTTTTCCGAATACACTATCAAACTTATGTGCTCTGTAACGAATAAAATAACTATAATTTATTAATACTTTCATATTCATAACTTGGCACGAAAGCGTGTAAATGTTTAAGAAAAACTATCAAAACGAGGCTGAGACCAGTCAGACTCAATCCACATAACGAAACAAGTAATCAAACCTGAGTCGCAGCGGTTGGACGCCGTGGAGAACTTACTGCACGGCCATCACGTCTACTTTAACGAGATAAGGCAAACCGTCGATGTTCATTTAACTAACTATAGCTAAATTTGATTCCCCAGACGCTTTCACAAGACCTAAAATCTTTTTTAAGTGCATCAAGTAAACTTGGTCGTATTTTTATTTTCGTTACCGTGGTACGACTGCAGACCCGAGATCAAAGCTCAGCTCAGTAGAGCTTAAGTCTGATCAGTGCTTTAAAATTAGAAACAAAATTCACTACATTTCTTTTTAAGGGTTTTGGACACATAATAGATACCCCATAGTTTGTTTTGCAAGCCCTGTAGTTTTCGTAAATGAAGTCCGCCGTTGAGCACATATAATCAGCCGGGGAACGAGCTAGCTACAGACAAGTACGCACAACAGCGAGATACTACTCTTGCTGACAATTACAAAAATGTTTGCAACTGAAGTACAATTAATAAAATAATTTAACATATTCAATGCTATTTCTTGAGCTTATCGTAAAAAGAAGTCAAAACCTTGGATAAGACAAAATTCTTACCCTCAGATGGTTTCAGTATTTTTTTGATGTCTCGCACCCACACTTGCTTTGCCCATTGTGTCTGGGTCTGTAATAGAGCAAAAAAAAAAACATTAAACTATCTTGGAGTCACAGTGAAAAAATTCCTTACAAATAACTCCCGTTCTGTCCTACAACTCTCCCTGACGTCAGCGATTTCATTCCGGAGAATGAAAAAGGTAACTTTTTGTCTTAAAGGTAGAAAGATGAACAATTACCTCCAAAGTGTGAAGAACAAGTGCTGAAGTCATGGAGCTTCCAATCCAAACCATGAATTGCTTGGACTCGTCTTCTACATTTTCCGTTAAGCCGACATTATCAGGCGACAACTGTAAAAGCAAGGATTTACACGTGTTTTAGTAGATCAAATAATATCGTATCAATATGTAAAAAATCTCCAAAGTTAAGAAGTTGGAAATCATACATCTGTTCCTGTTTTTATCTTTCTATTTTTGGTTATTACATAAATTAGAAGCGATCATCTCCTATTTCCTGTTATGTGGATCTTAACAAACGCAATATTATTTGTTTTTCTTATTAGTGTTATTATTATTATTGCTGTTTTTTATCGTTGTTCTAGTTGTTGTTGTTTAAATTGAAGCAGTTGTATCGTTCATAATGTTTAGCCTTTAAGCAACAACTGTAAAATTGTTTGCCTTTGTAAAACTTCTTACACTTTTACAATAAACGTTATATTTCAATGGAACAGGGGATCTTTACACGCTGTACGCTGTACATTTAATGTAATGATCGTTGCAGTGTTTAACTGGAAAGAATGTTAGGTGTGGCACTAGACGAGTTCGTGATAGATAGCTAAGTCTGCGAATGCGTTATGTGTCTTCTCTTTACAAATCTTTGACTTTACGGCATTACTTTATACTTATCAACACTCAAATTCTTAACAATAATTTGACAAACCTTTCCACTTTAATGTTTAGCCATGCACGGAAATAAAGTAGTGTAAAAATATATTTTATCTATTCAAACTTTGACTACTAAGGGAAATAATCAAAGCTTCGGACGTTGATAGATACCGAACATTTTAGCTGGAGTAGATTACACTACCATCAGGTTAGCCCTTGTTTTGGGGTGGGGGTTAGATGGCGTGACTCACCCCTCAGACATTGTTATGGTGTGATTTTTCCACTATTCAACCAAAAAGCTGGGTCTCCATTACTAAATTAATCATTCCCTTCAGCGCTTAACTATGTTTTGTCAATTCAAATTCGTGGTACTAGCAAATGTAGCTAGCTAAGGATACAAACCAGGCTCAATGGAGTTCTGTATCGTATTTATAGTTTAGAATGCAAGAATGCAATAATCTCTTTACCTTCATAGCAGATTTAAAGATGTACTTTTTTCCGCCTTCTTTCCTCTTGGTATTTACAAGTGCTTTTTCAAACAAAAAGAGTTCGCGATCCTTGCCCTTACCACGAGCTTTCCCATCCCAGAACAAAACTGAACCCTAGGTGAATTACAAAAGGAAAAGATTAAGATTATTATTTTTTTGCGAAAGATATTATAATTGTGCTTCTCTTTTCTCTTGTGTCAATTTTAAAACTGATAACAGTTCTTTCTAAACAGTTTCGGCTCGGTAAGAGCCCTTTTCAGTTAAAAAAGAAGATATAATAATTGTTCCAAGAAAGAACGTTTTGTTGCAGGTTGAAAAATGAGAAAGTAAGGCAAGGAAACAATTTAATTTTTCAAAATTCTTTTTTGACTTAAGTTTAAAACACATTAATTTACACACACTGCAAATTTTGAGACACTTGTAACAATATTGAAGATCTGCAGATGTACAACATCATGACATGGACATACTGTTATTATCATTATTGTTTTAGTCAGAGTAGTAAGAACATTAGGTTTTTGTCTCGAGATTTAGCAAATGTTTGTTCCATCAAAAAAATAAAAGAAGAAAAGTTACCAAAGGCCAATTGAATAAAACGTTTTGAGTCGGTCAACGATTTCTTTAACTAACAATTGTTATAACATTTACTTACTTGTCTAATGAGTCGCCCAAGGTCACTAAGCGAAACTTCACCCTAACATAACCAAAAATGTACGAAGTTAAACGGCTGCGTATCCTATTTATTTAATTAATTAATTAGGCTTGACAGTAACAGTTATATTAACAGCCTCGACCTTATTCATAGCCATAGTCATAAAATTAATCAGGCTTGAACAATTTTGTCAAAGTATTTTCAGGTAATTCCAAAGATTCTAAAAAATTAATCGATGAATACATACGTTGTATGATTCGATCAAATGATACTTTATAACTTCTTCATTTGCTTGTCTTTTAATGTTGCCTACAACATCCAGACACTTCAAATAATCGCTCGGTTTTTTGTTTGCTCGCACTGTGAACTTCATCAGAATCTGCAAAATCGAAGGAGACAAAAAAATTAATTAGAATTTAGATTCAGATAACTGCTGTATTCACCTTAATTTTATTCGGTTTTGATGCAGAAGACAAGAAGAATAACATAATTCCACATTACACTTCGCTTCCCGAACAACAGTCGTCATCAGGGCGCCAATAAACTGTACCTTTAAATATTTTTGGTATTCCTCGAGCCTCTGAGTGGGCTTATGGAGATAGTCGGCAACATTCAACTGGTCATCCGTGTCTTCTTGGAATTCCTATGAGAAAACATGAGTTTGTAAGCATACTCCTGAAAAGACGTCTTTAAAGTGAACGCAATGAAAATAACTCCATTTGTGTTTACATCTTCGGGAAAAAAGAAAGGATTTTGATTGAATAAAAAGGAAACCTGAATATAACTGGAAATTTGCCTTTGTATTATACAACTATTGCATAAACGTTTAACTAGAGTTTCGCCCATTTTCATGCTGTACAGTACCTTCCAGAAATCCTGGACATCTTTGTCTTCTAGAAGTTCCTGAGCAGCTGGTCTACTGACAAGGAATTGATGATACAACTCCAGCTGTGGTTTCTGAATGGGGAAGGGAGAAAAACATTTTATTTGCCAGTTTTCGTATTACAGAGGTTATGAATTCGTAGGCATTGGTTTGAGGCGTTGCTTGCATTAACTATATACTGACATTTGTTTAGTTTGAAAAACAAGACTATCGGTTCAATAATCTTTTTAAAATTATTTACGTTACAGGTATTGTACTGCAAACCTGAACTATCCTCATGTTTATTAGAGTCTGCTATTTTAGGCCAACATCCATGTTCGTAGTTGTCGGAAAACAAAGCTATTGTATTCACATTGCAAAAATAGATACACGTTAAAGAAGGAGATAATTTATACCGCGGCTCCATCCGCACTTTCTTGATTTATCTCACTTACGTATTTGAGGAAAACTTTAGGAACAGCTTCAGGAGTTTTAGCGCAAGATTCTAGTTCGGGCAACAACGTTCCAGAGTGGAAAGTGTAGATTTCTTCTATGTTAGCAAACAGAACATCCGTTTGTCCATCAAGAGCCTCGGGCAGGTCTTCCGCATCCATCTCCGCTAAGTGATTCTGTTGAAAGATCAGGCCGCACAATTCTTAAGTTTTTTACTTTCATTACTCATCACAAGATTTTGACAAAGATCGTGAAACTTTTCGATATCTACCATAATTGTTAATATAGATATATCCTTATACTATCACCCTGATCACAATTACAATTACCCTAAACACTTCCACTATCACTAATATTACCACGACCACTACCACTACCCTTACCATTACCATTACCACTACCAGTAACATCAACACCACAGTAACATCAACACTATCATTACCATTACCAACACCACTACCATTGCCATTACCACTAATATCAACACTACCATTACTAATGTTACCATTATTATTATTATGCTCATCATCATCATCATCACCATCATCATCACCATCATCATCACCATTACCACTACCATTACCACTACCATTAGCAGCAATATTAACACTAACATTACCATTATTCTTGATACCATTACTGGTAGCTATAAAGCTACTACTTTTTCACAAGTTACACGAAGGTTTTTTAAAAAAACTATTAAACATTATGTATTTGCTAATCTACAGAGTTACACAAATACAACATAGCCTGAGCTAACATTTTTCCTTATTTCGTTCTATTTTGTTTTGCAGTTTTCCGTTCCATCGTATTCCTTCTATTCTTATCACTCAAGACTCTAACATACCTCGACTAGATAGTGAAGATCATTGACGTACTGACGCTCAGTTTCAAGGAGTTCATTTACAATGGACCTGAAAAGAATTTTGAAATCAAATAGTGATCTACTGTATCACGCTAAGCAAGTGTACAAACGCCACTCATAAACACAAATAACCGTTGCCTGAGACACTTACTCTCTGCGACTGAGTGCCTCTTTCGCTGTTGTTGGAGCTTTCACGTTGTCTTCAGGAAGAACTTTTTCAATGTGTACACTGGGTACCCAGCCAACTTCATTCGTCCTCTCCACAATCACCAGGCTGTTCAAAACGTTTCCGTCATCGACAACCTGTACCAGGTCACCCTCGATTACAGAAACTTCACCAGCGGCTTCGGCATTGTGGTCGGCAATTACAAGAAACTGTTGACCTACAGAGGACTGGTTCAGAGATTTAGGGAAAAGTTAATGCAATACAATACAATACAATACAATACAATACGATACAATACAATTCAATACAACATAATATAATACAATACATTTTATTTTGCATTTTACTTATCCATGTACAAGTACATTAATCTATATAATCTTCTTTTGTTCTTGTTTAGATCTATATCATTGATTTTAGGAATATATACAGAAATGCCTAGAGCTTAATGAATTGTGTAGTTTTCTAGTTAAACTCTAGTCCTTTCATGTCTTTTTGAATTAGAATTAATTATAAAAACTTTGTGCTTTGTAAAGATTTCAAATGTTATCAGTTTTATATGAAAATATATGAAAATTGTTTTCTTAATACCAATACGTCCCATAAACAATAACTTGATTTGGGGAGCCAGTGTAAATTTTGAGAATTCATAAACAGCGTTCACAGATTAAACAAAAAATCACAATAGTACAAACATAAAGCACACTGTTAAACCATTACACAGAGACAGAGATGTGCACACTTAAGGTTAGTAACTAAAAATTGACGAGTCTTGCATAAAATATGTCAAACGTTTCCCAAAAAAGTGAAAATTACACTTTTTGAAAATCAATTTAAAACGTTGGTAAAAAAAAAACATTGGTCTAGAAATGATACTCACCGGCTTCGAAAGAATTTCAAGAGCACTCCTACAAGTTAAGCAAACATCTTTTGTTACACAAAGCAGCAAATTAATGAGCATTCTTTGATTTTACAAAGTTAGGGTTCAACAACGTAACTCTCCATACATCAGTTTTCAAATTCCTTATTCTAAAAAAAATTAGACAGTAGAACACAGAAGTAATTTACTCATAGTAATAAGATCGATATATCGTTAATTTTTATTACTGTATTATTGTATAGTATTTATTATTATTATTATTATTATTATCATTATTATTATTATTATTATTGTTATTGTTGTTGCTGTTTTTATTATTATTGTTATCATTATTATTATTATTGTTACTGTTATTGTCTTTATTATGATTAATACTATTTTTACTGACAACTGTTGAAAACTGGAATGGTTTCAATAAAAAGCTGGAACTTTATGTAAAGAATATTTGATTATGAAGAAAAAAAGAGATTCATGTTTTGTATACTTAAAAGAGCGTTGCAACGAAGATCACTCTTGTTGTCATGGTGAACCGCACCAAATTTTACCTTCTCAGACTTTTATCATGTATTACGGAGAACAAAAGCATAAAGATGAACTACCACTACATCAAACAGGATTTCACATACCCTTTTTCATCTCTCTTGAGACAATTGGCGCGAACAAATCCGATCTCTCCACCACGTGACACGCGTCTAACCAACCAAAATTCAGGACGACTTTTATCCAGGATCTCAACTTTGTCTCCAGCTATGAGGAACTGTTTACCAGTCTCTTCAGAATGGAAATCTTCAACGGCAGTGTAAAGGCGAAGTTGAAGAACCTATAAAGTGGTAAGAACTTTATTAAGTACACGAAACTACAATCCCATCTTTCAGTATAAATTGTTAAGTAATTCTAATTAATTGTTTATATATGTATAAAGCTAACAAACCCTTGTCTTGCTAAAACCAGTTTAAGATAAACCAAGAATGCCTTAACTCTTCAACCGTTTGTTCTTGTAAAGTGACCATTCATTTTGTTTATCTCGACATGTAGAAAATGTCTATTGTATTACAATCTTTAGAAGTGGCAATTTTTCAAGTTTGGTTACACTTGGACTCTTGAAAACTAAGCAGGAAAAGGGTTAATGTCATTATACTATTTCTGAATAATTCGTATACTTTTAACAAGCTTTCGATATTGTATACTTTGTCGTAATGGATAAAAGAAAGTGAATGTTCATGGTGGTCAACCTATTGATAAATACATACGTCTTCTATCTTGGATAATCCTGAGCTTTTTCTGCCAGGTAGCTCAACTCCCACAACAACTTTCTGCTCAGGGCCTGTGGGAAACGAAATAAAATGTTTTAGTATTCATCTGAAGCATCATTAACAGTTTACAATAACGCGACGTTTCCTGCTGATATCAACAACAAATTTAAACTTTAAAAGCAATTACTACGTGCAATACATCATAAACTTATATGTAAGAGAAAAGAGTGCCCACTATGGATGGGGGCAAGTTAACATGAACATACACGTACTGAAATTGTGATTTTAATATCATTGTAAGGACTACTCTGGCACCCAAAGTCGCCGTTACTTTGGGCGACTTAAGGCAATTTAAGGCGACTTAAGGCGACTTAAGTAGAAGAGTGCTAAAAAGCCACTGCAACTTTGTGCGACTTGAGGCGACTTTGTGCGACTTAAGGCGACTTTGTGCGATTCAAGACGACTTTGCGCGACTAGAGGCAACTTTGTGCAACTTAAGGCGACTTTGCCGGTGCGACTTAAAGCGACTTTGTGCGACTTAAGGTGACTTTGTGCGACTTAAGGTGACTTTGGGTCCCAGAGTAGGCCTATTGTAAAGATATTGAGCGCCATATAATTAACCAAGCTAAGCAATCGGAATTTCACTAAATAGGCAATTTTAACCCTTATCCTGTTAAAAGCGATTTTACATAAACTAAAAATGTCTTAACTTTTGAACCAGTGCTTGAAAACCTATAAGGTGACTATCCATTTTGTTCATTCTAACCTTCAACAAACAGGTGGCCAACACAAGATGTCTCTCCTGCCCTGTTTTTAGCAACACACTTGTAAACACCCGTATCTTCGTATCTACCATCTGTAATGAGTATCGAGTGAAGGTCGTCTTCCTTAAATACTTTTACGTTAGGGAAGCTTTCTTGTTCGATCTGTTTGTTGTCTTTGTACCACGCAACCTCGGGAATTGGTCTGCCGCGAACCCGTACGTCAAATCTGGCCGCATTTCCATTTTCAATTGTACGATCTTTTAGTAATGCGGTAAAAAGTGGTTTCTCGTCTAAAACAGCAGCTTTCAACCCCTGCGTTGGTTCAGGCTTAATTTCTTGGTCATCCTCTTGGTCAGTGCTAAGGTCTGAAAAGTAATCAGTTTCAAACAATAAGTCTTTAAACCTTATCTTTCTAACTGCAATTTCACATAAACCAAGAACGTACTAACTGTTGAGCCACCGTTTGCAATGCTAGAGTGATCTTCAAATTGTTTGTCTTTAAAAGTAGATTCAGCAAATGTTCGATTCATTCAAGAAATTTTGAAGTTGGCAATTTCTTATAACTTTTACGACTTTGACTTTTAAAAACTCTGCAGATAAAGAGTTTATTATTTCCTTGAATTTTTTCGTTGGTTTATTTACCATTTTCTTTAAAACTACAAATTATAGTTCTACATAAGCTCTTTTGATGGTTTAACGTGAAAAAGAGAAGAGCACCAACAAAAGTGACAATTATCACTCAATATTAGAACGTTTCTTGTTTTGGAACTTGTGGCTTTACTTGATTTTATCCTTTCAGTAAATCTTTATTTTCTTAAAACCCTACAATGTTGTGGAAATGTAGATCTACTTCAAGATAGATAAAATGCTTGAAGACTAATTAAAAATATTTAAAAATTCATAGAAAAATTTGTGCTTCATATTGTTTTACTCGCATTTTAACACGGGAATGTATTCACATAACGTCTAAACCAGATATTAAATTGGAAAAAAAGGTATAAAAAACGAGATAGCACTTTCCCCAGAACGGAGAATTGACACTGGAAGAACTCACTACTCTTAAGCCGTCAGCCAAATACTCCCCTAGAGGTGATAACTCACTAGATGCTGCTCTCTTGGCGACCATGCTTTCTCCAATCAAGCTCTATTCTTTGGAACCGTCAAACGAACTAAGAAATCTAAAATTCTTATAATCGTTTAAGCTTGATTTCAAAACATTTTATTTGAATTTTATTTTCATTCATAGATAGTTTATTATTACGCATTATTTTAGAAATAGCGCAGCTGAGCATTTTTATGTAAATTGCGCTTTAGAAATTGCATTATTATTACTATCATTATTTATCACTGAAAGGTACAATGTGATATAACTTTCGAAACATATTCGTATACACGTAACAACACCATCGAAGCGTTAAATAAAAAAAGATCTTTGCCTCGAATATCTAATCAGTGGTTACTAGAGGTCGATATCATCCTGAAAATAGTTTATCGAAAACAATAATAGGAGCAAAAGGGAATCGGCGATTGTCGTGAAGCTCGTGTAATTACCTTCGACAAACAGTTGAGCCTCACAAAACACGGAGCCTGCCGCGTTTGAGGCCGTTACTCTGAACACGCCTTCATCTTTGACTCGTGTTCCTGAGATCAAGAGAGAATGAAGGCCAACATCTGACTCGTCAACAAACTTTACACGAGAGTCTTTCTCTAGTGTCTTGCCATTCTTGAGCCACTTCACTTCCGGTTCCGG
>JAOCPT020576986.1:0-10618 GCA_026546935.2 Palythoa grandiflora | reverse complement strand
TCTCTCTCTCTCTCTCTCTCTCTCTCTCTCTCTCTCTCTCTCTCTCTCTCTCTCTCTCTCTCTCTCTCTTTCTCTCTTTCTCTCTTTCTCTCTTTCTCTCTCTCTTTCTTCATGTCACGCCATGAGAGATCTCTGCTAGCAGGGCCTAGGGACTGAGCGAGACAGGAAAGGTTACTTCAACTAACAAGTTAAAATCCCAAACACTAATTAACACTAGCCCTCGCTCCCCTTACAAGCATGCCTCTCCTTACCTCTGCCTTTGCTAGATCTGCCGCTGATCATGGAAACAGAAAGACGAACCATAGACGCCTGAACACTTCTCATGAAGTGTAATAATATGGTGTAACCCAATTTAAAATAATGATGACAACATCAGTCTTGGACGGCGACCAAATTTCCTAATCCCAATCATTCACCTTGTCCTTTGGGATGATGGAGGCCATGTTTTAAAGGACTAAAAACCCTCTTGACATTAAATTTAGCTATCAAAGGTAACAGTATAGCCAGTACAGCTGTAAAGGTCGCTCAGTTTTCTCCAATCAAGTTCCTGAATACAGCAATAAAACGTCTTCTAAAGCGGGGTGTACAGGAACAAATAAACCATAATATGATTTTAAGTTAAAAATTTATGAACACCGCGTCGATAAATCATCCCGGAAAGATAAAAGCAAAATCTCATCAGAAGAGGTTTATGTTGAATATTTTTTTCAAGCAAACAAAACTGTGGCTCAAACACAAAAATTTCAAAATTGGGTCACGCCGATATCTATGACAGTACGACTTACCACTTCAATAATTGTCAGAAAGGTAAGTCCTGCATGTTCTTAGCTGGCGTTTGAACAGAAAAGTATAATTATTAATGCTGATAAGTTCTTGTATCCATTATTATTGTTGTCTCTGTGGCTACCCGACAAACGAAAGTTCGCGCATTCCCAATAATACTTTGTTGTAACGGTTTTTAAAAAACGTAAATTAAACCATTATCAAAGCGATTAGAAAATGTCGATTCTAGATCTGATCTGTTCAAGAGTTGGCGTCACACTTTTTTTACAGAAAAATTTAGCTTTTCCAAATTGATTTATTACATTCATTTGTGAACTCTTTTGGAGAATGAAATTTAAAAACACAAAGAATGTACCCTACAACCATGCTAAATTCTTCGCTTCACTCCTGCACCGGAAAACATTTTGCGCTGAATTTCCTTTGAAGTCCACAAAACTTCCTGTACGTCAGGCGAACAGAAGAACTTTTCACGATTGTTTATCTTTGGTATTTGGATTAATCTTGTCAAACTGTCAATCAAGGGTGAATATTCAATTCTGTCGGGCTGTGGTTGGGCAGAACTCCCCACCAGATTAAACCTCCAGAACATCTTGGCTACGTCTGGACACAAAACGACAAAGTGAAAATTCTTCTTTCTTTTTGCTTTTATAAAACTGACGTATCGACTTTTCTAGTTAAAATGACTATTATCTGCTAAAGAAGTTCCAGTGCGAGGTTTAGAATGGGATATTAAAAGCTTGTGAAAGGATTACGAGTAACGGCAAAATGAAGTTTGAAAAAGCAATTAAGAAGTAGAGCCATGCTGTTTTGCGAAAGCGACAAGGCCAGGAATAGCAGTTTTTGAATTCTCAATTTTTTTCACCAAGGTTTTTTTTAAAATAGGTTTTCGAGCAGTTTTATTTTGGGAAATCATGTCTAGACAACTGTTGTGTGGACAACCACCGCATCTGTCCTAAGGAGATCAGGGGCTGTCTTTCTGAAAATTTAAAAGCATAAACTCTTTATTTGTTTATAAATGTTTGACAAGTTCCGATCGTCATCTTGGCAGAATCACAACTTGCGATAGCCGAATCGACCTTTTATAGGCTGGCCTATCAATTGTTCGACACTTCTAAAGATGCATGCCGCCTTGAATATTTTTTTTGCGTTTAAAGGCGCGAGATTTTTTAACTCAACACAGTCACATTTGTAATAAAGTTCTAAAATTAGTGTAAATACCCTTCAATCTTTCACATTTCCAAAACCTCAACACACAAACATTTTGCTCAGCGCTTTGTGTACTCCCACTTGCAATCTTTATTTGTGGCAAAGCCAAAGAAAAAATATCGTCTTGATTGATCCTTCCCACGAAGTTCAACGGGGGCTCGATAAAGTTGCGCAATACGTTTTGAAAAGTAGTAGGAGTGAACTCATATCACTGGCAAATATATAGGAACAGTTCCTGATGTTATTTTTTAAACATGTGAACGAGAAATATTGTTATCCCGAAAGACAAGAGGGCAAAGGCCGGCGAAATCAAAGTTTTACTCAGCACGAACGCGACGAGTGGTTTCAAAACTTGTGTCTGTTGAACATTTTCAACGCCCCTCCAAGTTTGACAGTAATGTAACGCACTCCTGCATTTTGGTTACGGCGCAGTTTTTATGGAAACCGAAAACTCACGTTTAGTTTTTGGGAGCGAAAGTTGCTTGTTCGAATTTGCTTTCAGCGACAATGGGGAATTCGAAACTTGAGAGCGGTGCATTCGTGATGTGAAGGATAACATATTTCATCGCTTCTCAATTTATTCTGTTTTACTCTCTCAATTGTGTCCGAGTGTCACCAATTCACGGTAATTAAACTAATTACGGTGTTGTTCTTATCAGAATGGCCAAAATCGACGAAACTTGCCACTGATTGGCTTGCTATAATTGTCTCAAGAAGATCAAAGGCGCGCTTGCCGACATTGGCCCATAATTCCCTGCGGGCAGATGCGGTATCTCGTGAACTGACTGATGATCGAAATTTCTGACTCGATCGCAGCCCTTGGAGTTCTCCTATTACAGTTTAGCATTTTTCGCCGTTCTAAGAAAACTCAACAAAGCTGAATTTCTCCAAGTATGTAGTACACAACTAACTATTTTCTTGCAGGAGACCGAGATTCAACTAATTCTTTTCCGTTATGTGACATTTATAAGCTCTGAAACTGTTGTCGCTTGCAGGGTCGACATTGGAATTGGAGCTGGCTTTGACGGCAATGTAAGACGATTCATCTTGTAGCGCGAGTTTTGATTGCAAGCCGTGAATGGTGAATTAACGTAAGTTGAGCACTTTATTCACTTAGTTACTTTATAAAGAGATCAACGCTAGTATTTATATTGGTGTTGTGTGGTTCGATCGTTGGCTTCTGTGACACGTGCAAAGCCAATCTGCGTTGACACCCGTCTTTTCTGCAGCATGACGAATATCTGAATGCAGTGCAACAACAATTCGCGGGCTTTTGCAAAACTTAAGGTCACGATAAGCGAAAAGTCCCAACGGTCTTCTTCTTCCGTGGCGAATTGCCGAGGCTGTTATATAATTGTTTTGTGTTATTCCTCGCTTCACGTAACTTTTTGTTTAACTTTACACATGCATGGTCAATACTTTGCTTATGAAAGTCACGGGGGCTTTGCATTTGTAGCTGCATTTATTGTCCAAAGAAGACGTAATGATTTTGTTTGTTTAAAAGCCTACAGGAAGTCAGTGATTTGCGAACCTTAAAATTTTTCTCACAGTGTTTGGTTGCTGGTGTTGCAGTAAGTTGCTATCCAGAAAGCCGAACATTAATTGCTAAATGGATAGTTGACGTGACAGAATTAATTGCCCATTTTTTGTTTGAAATAACTTAACTGCGACAAAAGGACTGTTTCTTTGCCTATAATTGTTTGATCTGAACTTGACTGTAGTTGTTTGATACTGTTTTGACAGGAAATAAACAGTAAAGCTACAGGACATCCCAAATAGGCCATTTGTTTTCATCCGAACGCGAACGGTGAATTGCAAGCGGCAGCTTTCCCCCG
The DNA here is from genome assembly GCA_026546935.2 of Palythoa grandiflora. Taxonomy (NCBI): domain Eukaryota; kingdom Metazoa; phylum Cnidaria; class Anthozoa; order Zoantharia; family Sphenopidae; genus Palythoa; species Palythoa grandiflora. Next base: position 6,794 of record JAOCPT020576986.1, on the reverse strand, counting down.
AAAACAACGGCTTATTTTCTTAAAGTTTCTTTAGTTTTGGGAAAATTCGAGTATGTTTTGGTAAATGGTTCCTTGTTAGTGACTTGAACTATAAAAGTCATGAAAAAGGAAATTGAAATTTTCCGTTCCGTCTTGCTACTGTGTCAGAATTAAAAGCACGTTGCCATTTATTTCTACATATTCAGTTGTTTAATGAATCCAGATTTTAGTTGATGTGAATTATAATTCAATAAGATAGTATCTTTCGGTTGGAAAAATCAACAAAAACCTATTACCGTTGAACATTTAATGAAGTTTCAGATCTTTAGCGAAAATTCGCTGGTTTCTGATGAATAAAGATGGAGATTTGTGTCTACTTCTGATAAGCTTCATTCACCAGTTATAGCTAATGTTTGAAAACATAACGGAGATAAGATGTGGTCTGTGAAATAACAAAGTTTATTCTTCTCGCTAACTGTTGTAACAAAGTCATAACAATAATATGATTATGTGTATTGTTGTTGTGGCCTAGGAAGTGGGTCGCTTCAATTTTCAGTTGTATTTTGTATTGTGACCGTACGCGTTGTATGCTGAAAAGTAACTCACAAAACGCGTTCGCGAGCTTTCGAGAAAGTTTAAAAAGGGACTAAAGAGCGGTTCTTTATGACTTTGTGCCGTTTCTCTATCTTCTTAAACTATCTTCGTTAGCTTTTTGTCCGGTTTAACTATTGTGGTTGGAAGAAAGCCTCGCGAGTTTCTTTTTTAGTTGTAATCCGTTTTCAGGATTTGTTTTAAATCAAGTTTATTCTGTGCAATTCTTCGATTTTTTAAAAAATTGACATCATTTCCCGAACTCGACGGAGCAAGGTTAAAAATATTGAAATGTCATTAGTTATACAGTAGACTTAGATAATTTATTGTTGTACCATTTCCAATCCATTAACAGCGTTCGGCAAATTAATAAAAGTAAAAGCATGGAAGTATGTTTGTTGTAGAAATTGAAAAATTTGAGAGCCCTTTACAAAGTAGGGGAAATTTAATGGTTGTTAAAAGTGCTGCTTAGGGTTGTTAAGTGCAGGAAATTTTTGATAAATTAAACATACCTCAGTCCTTGCTATGATTACATACATATTATGCACCGAAATTGTTTTTCTTTTATAGACAAACCCATCACACTGACATCTCACTAAAAGCAACTGTTTATCTGTATTTGTGTTCTTATATTAACATTGTCTTATCCCGTCAACAAAATGCCTTCCACAGTTTTAATCCATAATTTGGGGCTTTAGTTTTGCAGCATTTAGTTTTGTTAAACAGTACTTATTATCAGAAAATTATGCTGAAAGTAATTTTAACAGCACCTGACTCTTGTCCATTGTTCAATGTTATTATCTAGATATAGTAGTGGTCGGGAACCGTTTATTTTTAAACAAGGTTCTTTGTGAAACGATAAAACTGCTTTGAGTGTTCATCTTAACATTAAAAAAGACTTATTTTGTTATTGTGATAAATGAAAAGAGACTTTGAGTAAAATATAGGTTTCTCTCAAAATCGTGTGCCATAAAGTGCCCTTCTTTAGTTGAGCAGGTGACCTGAATTTAATTTATGCAAACCAACTGAATAAGCCACAAACAAAAAATTTTGAAAGATGGCCATGGAAGCATTTACCATGTATTTTAAGTATCAGCCTTTTCCAAACTTTGTAAGCTTTTTTCGTGCAAAAACTAGCTTAGTTTTTTAGTTAGCTCTTAAAATGTTATTTATGGCTCTAAATGTTAAGTTTGTGAAGAATTTTTCATTGTGGTCCCATCTTTAGAAATTCTCATAGAGTGAAACTGTTTTGTATTATTTTCTTTTATAAATTGTGCTAGATAAGGATTTTGTTGTTTTTTCTTGTGTTTAAAAATTTTTCCTTTTTGATGAAGTATAAACATAAACATAAACTAGCCAGACATATCTAATACTTCAGATCTTCCTTCTGAGTCAATAGAAAGAAAAGTGTTTTTAGAATATTTAAAGAGCTTCACTAAATGCAGTTATGGTTACAATTTTACATGCTGGGTTTCCATTGAAATATTTGAAGTTTTCAACATGTTTTGTGATGGTGTGACTTCTACTGACTTTTTCATTTCCTTGCCCCCTACTGGTAAAAACAGCTATTAAACTATGGATGCAGAATACTGTAAAACAATTTATAGAAATAAAACTCAGTTCACTGTATGAAAAATTTGTTTTGAGATTTTCGGAACTCTGTTTAGTTTTACGTTGTAAAATTTTTACCAGTCTTTAAATTTGATGTACATGTAAGTTGTAATTGGATCTTCATGTGTTTTTTCTTGTTCTGACTGTAAGAGACATTATTGGTGTGAGCATTAATTTCTAAAGAGGATACCAACAAAACAGAAGGGATTTTGTATTCATAATTTCTCTTGATAGCAGTCATGGGACTAGATCATTTGTAGATCACAATAAACCACAAAGATATTGAATCCAGATGTTCTGTTTTGAACTGCCCTGGAGGCAGTTTCACTCCAAGCCCATAGCAAGTATCATGGGAGGAATTTTATTGTTCCATTCTTTATGGAGGATTTTGCAAGGACAAATCATTACAGTATTGCAGTACTCAACAATAAAAGTGAAACTTGGCTTTACATTGAGTTTGAAATTTGAACAGTTCCTACAGAGTTTGTTATACTCATGATTTCAGAAAAACTCTTGTGTTCTGCTTAACTTTATAAAATGGCAATGTTTACCTCAGTTTACAATGAAATGTTAAAGTTTCTTTTATGTTGGTAAAACTGAGAACAAAATACTTTGAAGCCAGCCTGATTTTTCTAATCCTTTTAAGATCCATGTGGTAAATAGATTATCTTAAACATGTGCTACTTAGAAAATGACAACATTCGCTACAGACAATCGATTTTTTTTTCAAACAGAATTTTATATTATGTTAGTGTTAGTTTGAAGGTTTATATTTTAAAGTTTACTCTATTTGTTCTGTTTTTAAATGTTTTATCTCTACAGGGAATGGCGACTGACCAAGATAGTGCAGAAGTACTTGAATCTGTCCCAGTATGTAGACAATAAGATGTTACTTGTTAATATTTAGATCTTTTGATTAAATGATGAAGTAAAATTGAGTTGCGGAACGTTAGTATTCAAATTTGGTATGAAAACCATCAAGCTTATTTTAGCTTTATCTTCTAGGCAAAGAGATCGCGGCAAGAAAATGGCATTGATGACAGAGATAGGTTTGTAGATTCAAACACTTTCACATTGTGCTTTGTAAACTTCCTCTGGGAAAAAATTGTTTTGTAAAAATATATACAATGGAAAATTCTTAATGAAGGATAAACTACAATTCCATTTTATAAAACCTTTTTTCAGTAAAATTAAGTACTGTGTAATAATTAGTTCAGAAATTGAAATTTGTACTGCTCTGGATTAAACTCATTTGACATTTTTTTATCTGTACATGAGTTTAATATTCTCAATAGGATGTGTTAGCTGCAAAGTAAATAATAAACTCATTATTATGTATAAAGCTGAGTTGAGTTGTGGCAGTTTTCTTTTTATATCCTCCAACCATTTCAGTGTAGATTAATAACCATTGAGCTTGTCGTGTATGTGGTGATATTACTGGCATAAACTTAGCTGATCTGGCTAAACCAACAACCCACATAAGTTTAAACCAGTTCATGATGTTTTGCAGTCAAGTAAAAGTGTAAGATATGACAAATTATTTGAGAGGAAAACGTCTAACACATCATTGGGTTACATGCTACAGGTAACAACGATAAAAATTGAAGTTTACAAGCCTTCTGAAATTATTTAGCTTTACATTCAAGTTTCTTATTTTTTAATTGTAATTAAATAAGATTGAGGGATCTAACAGCTTCTGATAGCAAAACAGCATTTCAAAATTTGTTTTCAACTATGGAAACAGAAGGTCAAATTCAATGTAAGAATTTTTAGTTCTGAGTCAACAGATGTTGTGGTATCGACACTAAAAACCCAAAAGTTTTTATTTTGGTTTGGCCAACATTAAATAACAGCAGCAGCATTTCATCTGGACTGTTGGATTTATAAAATTCTTATCAAATAATAATTATTGTTTTTTATAATTATTTTAACTTTTTTTGGGTGGCAATTTTAAAACTTATCAATTAATAAATTAATCATGAAGATAAAAAAAGAGAAAAAAGCAAAATCTAGGGTATCGTAAGCAACATTTTTGGTATAAATATATCATTTGTATTTTTTACTTTGTGGCTTCATTAGCACAAAGTTAAGTTATGTAGAGGTAAGGAAAAATTATTTTTAATAAATTTGAAAAATTATACTCTAAAGTGTTAGAAATATAAATAATAGTGTAACACAGTCAGTACTAACAAAGATCCTGAACAAAATAGATTTGTAAAATGAATTTATACAGAAACAATAATACGTTAGATTTGACTATAAGTGGGCAACACTCCAAAGTTTTTTCAAAGTTTTAACACTGTGACTCAAAGTATGAATTGCAAAAACTCAAATACGAGAATGGAATTTTTTAAAAAATCAGTCATATGGAAAATTCTATCACAAAATAATGTAAGTTGTTATTATAATATTTGTTGTTTTTGTTGTTGTCGTTGGGGCATTCAATCAGAGGACCTCTAGATCTCAAGCTTTAACTTTAAAATATTTTAAGAACTGTCGTTAATTTTTTAAAAGTAATTTATGGTTTATAATTTTTGTTTTTTGTTTTCTGCAAGTTTGCTTTTCTAATCTTTTTATTTTTTGTAGTTTTCTTCATTACTGCAAATAATTAGGATGTAAAGTTTGTTTTAGGTGAGGGAAGTTTTATTAAAGAGTACTAGGGTTTATCTTTTAGAGTTTGCAGACATGGCGACATATTGCATCAGTGTTTGCTATTTGAAAATACAATACAATACAGTATTTCACGAGGGTGACATATTAAGCTAAAAAATGTGAGTGGTGAGTGAAAAAAAGCTTGCCTAAAACATTCAAAGTGATCGATTTTTCCCTTTGAGAAACTAGTTAAAAACTTTTACCAGAAAAGATGCAACTAGGCATTCCAAAGTTTCTCTGTTATACTCTGTTCTCACACTCTTAATGTAAACAATGCTAAAATTAATTTTAAAAGACAAATCACAAATAGCAGCTTCTACTGTATTCTCCTTTAGATGAGGAGAGCAATGTTTAGCAAAGAGCTGAGTGCTTTTTAAGATTGCTCATCTTAGGTCAATTTTGCACTGTAAGCAATGGTGCAGGGTTCCTGCGGAGTCTTAAAAGTATTATTTTTGATTTTGTATTTTCAAGGCCTTGAAAATGTCTTAAATTCAAACAAATTCCTTCCTGAGGTCTTAAAAAGTCTTAAATTTTTGTTCAAAAGTATTTTTGTTTCTTATTCTCAAATTCTGCAGATTGTATAAAATATATAGATAAAAGTGTCATTTGTGAAAGTTTGTGGATGGTTCAGCAATCGTTTCCACACCAGCTCTTAGACAGAATGATCACATGTGCCCTTATCATATAATTATTATTGGTCTGTGGATGTCAACATTTAGGATTATGTGACTTGAAACCAGATCATTCGATAACAAAAGCTTGAAGGAATATTAGGTCTTAAATTTAACAAATTTAGGTCATAAAAAGTCTTAAAAAGGTCTTCAATTTGGTGAGTGGTTACCTGCAGGAACCCTGTGGTGAGCGAAAGTAATTGATACTCATCTCAGATGGCAATCTCTATTACATCTGCTCACAATAACTTTTTTTCTAGCATTAACCCTTCAAGTCCCTAACACGACAAATAACATGTTGATAAATTCTTCCAACTGAGCTCCATATATACTTTCAGTATAAGCAGTTTTGAAGAATTTGGGTTTTCAAGTTCCACAGCTTATTCCACTTATTCCACTTATTCCACGAGTTATGTTACTTTGTTTGAGTTATGTAAGGAGAAATTAGATGTTGATAAATTGCCTGGGGCTGAAAGGGGTAATAAAATTGTTACATTGTTGTAGTGCGATTATGTGCCCTTGATAGAATCCTTTATATCAGTCAGATTTCTATAATTTTTTGGTTTAATTGGGAAATTTATTTAAAATATTCCTTCAAGAGACTAAAAGTTTATTTTAGTGAAAGTTTATAGAAGAGTGATAGTAAAACAAGGGTGGTAAATGTTTTTAAAAGCACATAAATTATTATACAACAACTGAATATAGCAGAAGGCACTTTTTGATTGCTTGTGGTGACTGCAAGCAAAGAGAAATACATAGAATGTGGAGAATTTTATGCTAAACACAAGGAAACTCTGATCATTTCAAATATGAAGATAATTAACATACCATATTTGTTTGTGAATAGATCAATACCATGTATAAGTTGAGCTCCATTTTTGGGCCAAAATCTGGTACTTTTTCAAAAGTTTGTCATTTTAAATTTTGCTCATAAGTCGAGGTCAGTTTTTAGGCCAATTTATAGGTTTCAAAACCAGGAACTTATGGGGCCTTCCAAGGGGGATTCTGATGTCGCTTTGTCGCTCATTTTCCAGTGTACCTGTCGCCTATTTGACTAGAGACAAATGTCGCTGTCGTTTTGTTACTGCAATACAATTGTCGCTGTCGCTTTTTTCAGTTTTTCGCTAGAACGCAAATGTTCGCTGAACGTGCTTAATTTTTGCGTCCTGTAAATTTGTTTAATCTAAAAAGTAAGTGCCCGAATAAACTTCCTTCTTTTTAATAGAAGATCTGCAACCACTTTAGTTAAGTTCTAATGACTCTGATGTCTGGAATGATAAATAACAGAGA
>JAOCPT020576958.1:0-10618 GCA_026546935.2 Palythoa grandiflora | reverse complement strand
ACAGCTAAAACCGGAAAAATACTTATCCAATGAAAGATTTTAAAGATTTTAGTAGCTTTCTTAATAAAGTGCTTACATAAAACTATTTATTAAGAAACATTTTTTCACTCTGTGTGGAATATTCATCAACTTGCAAATTACACAGTTGCTTTTAATCAGTTGCTTTTACACCTGCTTTTAATCTTTCTTCATTTCATTTCCTTTCCTTTCTTTTGTTTTTTTCTTTCTTTCTATTATTTGGAGTGTTCTTCAGGATAATAATTAATACTACAGAAAAATATATTTTTTTTGTAATTGTGTATCAATTATATTGTAAAATGTTTAAATTAGGTTATTTATCAATGATATTTCATGGTTATGGTATTTTATTAATTTTAGTATTGGATGACCATAGTCTTAGCTTTTTTTAAAATTTTCATATCCTCCCCCCTCCGATCTTATATTTTTGGACTTAATGTTCGTAAAACAACAAATTAAATTGATCTGGCCTAAATGCAAACATTATGTTGGAAATAAATTATCATTCTTTCTGACTTCCAAAACACAAACACTCTAAAATTATGTTGTGCATTGAACAATTAATAGGTTCAGCGAGTTGGAAAAGAACAAAATCTTTTGAAATCTTTTCAACACTTCTGAAATTCACAGTGACAACCACATTCATATGTGTGTGTGTGTAGGGGAAAGGGGTGGGACGATATGTGTGATATAATGTTTGGCCTATTTGACAGCAAATTAAAAAAGCTTATGTGATTTCAACAATTTAAATTCCATCACCTAAATAAACTAAAATGTGCTTCAAACCACCGTTTCATATCCCCAAAATATTTAAAATTAAGAATTGAAGTTGCCGCACAATTTGCCGCACAATTGGTCATTTTTGCCGCACAATTGACCTTCATAGTGCCGCACAATTGTCCATTTTTGGCCGCACCCCGTCAGAAGCCCTGTTATATCATTCCTTGGGGCTTAAAACCAGGGGGTGGGGCTTTAACATGGGATATTACGATATTGCATTAAAAAACACAAAATAAGGGCCTGTTTACATGTAGTAGGAGGTTGAACCTTTTGCCCGATTCAACCTAGCAAGCGGTTGAACCAGTTGCCATACAAAGTCTTGTTGCTGTTTACATGAAAGGTTCAAATCTGACCCGGTTAGCTGGTTCAACCTAGCTGAGTGGGAGGTTGAACCGCGTACTAGGTAGAAGTTTTAGCATATAAACACGATTTGGGGGTTGAACCGCTTTGACAAGAAAATGACGAACAACTGTTTCAAGCAAATTTTACTCGCTTTAAGGCAAGACCGATTTAATTTTTGCTAGCACGGATCCGACCGACCCTGTTTTCACAAAATGCAGAAAAAATAAAAACAGTTCAGAATTTTTTAAAAAAATAACAATAAACTACCGATCAAATTTAGCTGCAATGGATAAAAAAAAATTAGCTGAGTGCTTGCGACTAAAGATATGACAATCTTCTGAACAGTTCCTCACAAACAAACAAATTAAATACATATTTTATAGTCAAAGTGAAGTGTAAAAAAACTAACCCTAACCCAGCACCTGGCTTTACCGCGATACCAGATTTGCATGTAAACCAAATACAAAGTTAAACGCCTTGTCTAGACAGTGCTAGGTTGAATCGGTTAGGAGGTTCAACCTAGAGCATGTAAACAGGCCCTAAGAAATACGAGCTTCGATATTTTATATACAAATAGAGTGAAAGAGAAAAATAATGAGTCCTGCAAATTTTTCTTGTAAATTTCCATGTATTTTTACTCTAGTTGCAAACAATGTTAACGTTGCACTATCGACTATTTGCTGATTCCATGACTTTGTGCCGTAATGTAACAAAATCGCAGTTCTCGACCATTCCTCAGCCTCGGGTGGCGGTTCTTAGCATGTTCTTAATTAAATTTTGACCGAATTTCAGCCTCACGTTCTAATATAAACTTGGCAACTTTAATGGCATGTATGAGCAAAAATTACTTTAGAAACTTATTAAATTGATCAAGTTCCATTTAACAATAATTATTACAATTTACATGTTTTGTTGATGTTAGCTTGTTCTCAACGAAAATGTCCTTCACATAATAAAATATCTTTGCAGTCGTTTCAGAAACAATTGAACAAACACAAATTGCTCCAAAAAAATTAGGGACGGTCGGTAACCGGAAACACACAATTTTTTTTGTTTGGCCTAATAAAAAAGGTTCTAATAAAAAACAGTGTAACTTGTTCAGATTTTATTTGTCGTTTTACTGTATTGTTATGTTGCATGTTTGTGAAATGTATTAAAAGATAATAAATTTGCTTTGATTTGAATGTCTTTGTAGCAAAATTGGTGAAAATCTAATAAGTGCTCTTCCTCAAATAATCACCCTTTTCAAATATTAAGCGTTCCCCCTAAAAGTCCAAAAATCCCAGTAATTATTCAAATAAATACAGTATATATTTTCTTTATTTTCCAGAACTTTTCAATAGTATTTCTCAAATTTTAACTTCAAAAACCTTTCATAGGATGGATTTTGTCTTGGCATAAAATTATAGGGAAAACCTTTTGGATTATTTTAATTTACTTTATATTTGCTAATTTAAGTAATTAGCTAAGAAGTCTTAGAAACCTTTAATATAAAATACCAAAAACTTTTCCTGGCCTATAAATAAATTTCTGAGATTTTAAATTATTTTTAAGGCCCTCCTTGAATAATATCAATTCAGTCTTCTCATCAATAAATAAATTAATCAAAAATGTATCAAATCTGCTAACTCTTTCGGTCAGAAAACTGTTAATAATTATAAATAATTTCTCTGTCTCACATTGTATTGCAGACTTAAAACTAATCTCACCTCATAAGGGCCAGCAGAGGAGAGAAGGAGGCATGAGGGCCACTGAGTCCATAATTCTTGGGATAACTATGACTTTTAATATAACAATGATATGCCGCACTGTATTCTCTGCCACACTTAGTATTCACTAGTCACCAAAATATAAAACCTGATCCATCAAAAATTATTTAAAATTTTTCCCAGAATATGCAAAGTACACTCCCCTCCCCCCTAAAACCCCAGAGTAAGCCCCTTGATTAGTTATTTTAGGTAGCTTCAAAATTAATTTAGAATAGAATATTCCATTCAGTTCAGTTCAATAATATACAAGAACAAGGAATGTATTTACACTGAGAACAAATGAGAAGAGGCTCTTCACAGTGGCAGATCCAGGATTTTTGAAATTGAGTGACTAAAAGTCCATAATATAAAGTGAGCTATTATCTATTAATATGTTATGTCCAATATGGAGTCACTCACTCTAAAGCAAGGAGCAAAATGTTAAAACTACAACCAAACAAAATTCAAATGTTTCTCAGAGTTTTCTTACAAGGAAGTGTGTCAACCGAGGTAGACCAGTTTCAGTAGGTGCAATGTTGGTCAAAATCTTCTATGTTAATGACATTGCAGCATTCTCACAAGGCCAAAACAACAAAATGGCAATTTAATTAGCAAGCTGTATGGGCAATTCGCAACTTCACTTGATTAACCTAGACAGGAAATACCTGCTTCAAACTGTTTAATTTGCTGCTGCGCTATATTATTGCTTTGAACTTGATCAATAATTGTCAATTTAGCAGGGAGGAAAATGGATTTTAAGTTTTAAACACTTTAACAACAAATACAAATATCATCTTTAAAATGGAACATTGACAGCTATAAGAAAAGGGCATAGTACCCTCTGTAAGAACACTTCATGAATCAATTTTTTTATTCTGAACATTACTAGCCGTGTCAGCCCAGTATAGGAGAAGGGAATGGAGTGGGGATGGGGGTTTGAGATAATTAGTTACCCTTTTTAGCCCCTAGATCCAGGGGTTTCATTAAGGTTTGAGGCAGGAGGGCATTTAGCATCTTCACCCTGGTGAAGTTTATGCAAAGTTTATTCAGTGTTGTTTTGGTTGAGGTGCTGAAAGCAGCTGGGCAAAGCCATCTTCACAGCTGGTCATTTAGCCCAGTGCCAAGCCCTTAATAAAACCCCTGTAGATCTGTCCGGATTACCGTATTTCCTAGAATAAATTCCGCCCTCGATTAAACACCGCCCTCGAATAAACGCCACACTTGAAAGCCAAAATATTAATAAACGCCGCCCTCGAATAAACGCCGCACCCTGGAACAGACAACAAACTGAAACAGCGAATTTATGACGTTCACTTTCTACAAGCGCAGAGCAGGGTTGTTTAAAACGATAAGTTTAAAGTTTGAAAGGCAGTTTAAAGATTTCTTACACGTTTACAAGTGCAACAAGTAAAACTGTAAGTGTAAGGCGTGATCGTACAGCCAGACAAAGAACTGTAAGTTACGGTTGGTTGTTTAAAAAAATAAACAGCATTTGAAATAAACACTTATAGATTGTTGCCTTTCTTCCCAAACTGTCAAAAATCAAAATACTGTTGAGTTTACTGACTATTTTATCGTTTTAAAATGCTACAGCGGGACAAAAACAAAAAATAAAATAAAAATAAAATCCGCCCGCCCGCTTGACATTTTTCAGCTAAAAAGGATGATAAACTAATAATTATTTTTATGGGGCCTAAGAAAAACTGACAAACAACGTTTTAGATTTGTTTTCGACCTGCAACTACCGGTCTTCATTAGGTCTAAAGGATAAATTTACATTGTCTCATTATAAAAATGTTAGTGAAATATGATATGGCCTACAATGTTTAAAATTTTTGAAAACGAAGAATACCGCTATGTACGTATATGAATATAGGATAACGCAAAATCATATATATTTTACACAAAGAACAGAAAAAAGACGATCATGCAAGGGTAAGTTGAAAAAAAAATTCGAAAACAAAGTGCCCCGTGTGAGGATCGAACTCACGACCTTCAGATAACTCTTCAGATATGGATTATGAGACTGACGCGCTGCCTACTGCGCTAACGAGGCACACATCAATTTCAAGGCAATTTGTCTGTATATATTCCATAATAATTTTGAAAATGGACTCAGGCTCTTCGTCGGTCTGTGAAAAATTACGAAACAACAACACTCGCGTTCCTGCTCGCCTAGCGCCATCTTACAGATGTTTTCATGTCAGTCTTTTCCAGTTCCCTCCACCACAAACGTCTGACCCGAGTGGAATAGCCAGTCCCAAAACTGACCAATCAACGAAAATCAAACTTATGTTTTTGGTGGCTAGTCTCGGGCCTTTTCATATTTTTGGCTTTGTTTTTCAAAAATTCGCAATTTTCGAGAAGCCCGGAAAGTTAATGTGCGAGAAATTCAAGAGAACCTTTTTAGAAATAACCATCATAGGCAGGCATTTAATAACTCAAGCATTTGAGCCTAGTATTAAAAATGTTGCTTCTACAAGAGGTTTATAGCAGAATAGATAGGACCAAGAATTCTTAAGCTTTGATATTTTGTCGAAGTCAACAATCCAGAAAGTATGGAGGATTCAAACTTGTGACTTAGTCCGTCACCTTGGACCCGAAAATTTGGGTCTAATACTCATCTCAGGAGAATAAACGAAACCTATCCCACGTGAAAGCTTATTTATCGAGCTTTCCGAAAAAGTCTTGGCGGACATTCAGAACGGTAGCTTTCCTCAAGAAATTTGACTTTGAAGAGATGTCACTTGAAGCCGCCGACTGTCGCCATTTTACAAACCCAGTTCTTCATAGAAAGCCTGACTCGTGATATCATAAACCAAAACACTCGCAAAGTTGTTTGATAATTGTCTCACCCTAAGTTAATCGTAAATTTAGGTCTTACGTTATCTTCTTGGTAAATTTAGATTTTTTTCTTTGATATTTATCAAATAGATTCAAGTATTTTGCTTCGTCTCAGTTCCCGTCAATATTTAAATTGCGCCGTCAGTCTGAGCCTAATTTATAAGTTAAAATTTCTGAATTCCGTTGAAGATAATGAATCCGAATATGGAACTCATAATGAAGAATGAAAAATACTTGGTAGAGACACGTATTTATGTTGGAGTTGAATGAATCTATGTTGTAATAAGTTTAGTAAAGCAATGACAACAACTCGCCGTACAATAATTGAATTTCACTCCACGCCGGAATAAGTCACGCAACATTTGCTCCATTATGAAGCTTTTACTGCATTGACACTGTAATATATTGAAACACGCTTCTAAGGTTTTTAAAAAATTCTTCATTCAAAATTAATTACAGAATATATCACCACAGGACATCATAAGGCAAGTTGTACAAATAAAATTATTGTTCAGTGCATCAAAGTCACGCCGCTACTGAATATTATTAATAATCAGTTACAGGTCGAATGCTGAATAAAATATATCTAGACATGCGATGGATCCAACTAAATAAACTAATTCTATAACCTAAAAATGAATTGAAAATATATTTTTTGATACGGTACGATAAGGCATGATATAGGAAATAAATTATAATCGCAAACAAGTTTGTTAGGCCAAAAAAAAATTAGTTATTCCATTTCCTTATTGACTGCCGCTTCCTTTTTCTCAAAAATAATTTTGCAACTTTTTTACAAACCCTTGCATGTTTTGAGTCAGTTGTTTTTCGAAAAATGTAAAACTCGTTTCTGTAATCTACCTTCTTAACGTAATAACTGTATCCACTCAACACCATTTTCGTGACATTTGCCCAAATCAGTAAACATCTGGTCTGGTACGTTGTTACATAAAATGTTCATAGACGTCTGGTAACATTGTTTAAAGTCTGTGCTTATAGTCCCATTGTGAAAAAGAAGCAATCCATTTTGTTTTGCACGAGTTATCTTTGTGATCAGCTGTATTATCTTGAAATTGAAATAATGGAGAGTTGTGTGATCTGCAGCGAGAGCGATGGAAGTCTAGTTCAGTGTAAAGATGCAGACTCGTGGGCCAGGTTGTATCGTGCTGCGGCGATTAGGAAGCATGATCAAATTTTAGATCTGTCAACAGGAGAACACAATTTCCCTCAATCACCTGTGAAATATCACGTTGATTGTAGAAAAGGGTTTGTAAATCAGAAAAATTTGCAGATTATAACGAGGAAAACCAGTGAAAACACTGAAGCCGGGCAAGATTACCCCCAGCTCAGAAGGAGCGCGCGCGACCTGCAAGGACCGAGCGGCAATTCGGCAGTACTTCCTCAGGACAAATGTGTATTTTGTAAGAAAAACAAATACAAATCGGGAACAAGAACACGGGAGAAACTGCGTAGCGTCGAGGAATTCAGAGCAGATGAAACGGTAAAAAAAAGCGCTTCGTTGCACCTACAAGGGCATAGTGACATGAGTTCTATTGCTGCTGAGATTTCTGGCATTTGCGCGAAGGATTTGATAAGTAGTGAAGCGAAATATCATTCTTCATGCTATAACGCATTTGTGCGGATACTGTACGAGACTGATGCAGCCGCACAGAACTCCGCTGAAAATTCCGGAAACAATGACGGGATTGAGGAAGTTTATGAAGCTGTGTATTCTTTCTGTGAGACTTTAATATCAAGCCCGAGGATCATAGAATTTAAAGAAATTAGAAAAGTACTGGCAAACGAGGCAGAGAGATTAGGTGTGGCAGTAACACAGTCCCAATACAAAAACTTGTTGAGAATGGTGTCTAATAAGTTTAAAGAGTTTGTATTTCTTAGCTATCATCAAAACAATGTGCTTGTATATCCCTTGACCTTGAAGATGGAAAGCTTAGTGATCGAAAATTTCGAGCTCAAAAATGAGTTAAATGCGGCCAACCAAACGTCTGAGGACGATGAAACGAAAGCTATTATATATGCAGCGAAACGTCTAAATGAGAAAATAAGAAACCATTCTGTTGAAATGCCATGGCCACCCGATGAAAAGGATCTCGGCTGCAATAAATTGACTGAGTATATCCCAAATTTACTGGATACCTTTTGTACCATCCTTATGTCGGGTCAAGCGTTGAACAGTGACAAGAGCAGGTCTGACCGAATCGTGCGCCTGAAGAACTCGTTAGCACAAGACATAGTATATTCTGTATCTAACGGAGCAATTAAGACACCGAAAAGTGTACTTTTCCCAACAGTAGTCAAGGCACTGTGCAACAATACAGAAGTGATTAAACTGATTAACAAGTGCGGCCACGGAATCAGTTATAATCTAATTGAGGAGATCGACACGGAATACGCGCTCAAAGTAATTAATGAGCAAACCTTAAATCGTGTGCTTATCCCAGACGAATGTTATCAGCCCAACAATCCACCTGTTGCACTCATGGTAGCAGACAATATTGACAACTTAGAATGTACACTCAGCGGAGCTGGTACGTCGCACCGGGTGAATTCGATTCTTATCCTGAAACAAGAACCACCAGTTGGGTCGGAAGACCACCTTGGCAACAGAGACGAAATACTTGGCCATCCCCCGGCTAAACGGAAGTGTAAGCGCTCTCTGGCAGCAAATTTAGTCACCAAGGAGATCCCAGAGTACTATGGGGGTAGGAGGGTTGGTCCTGGAATCCTTACTTATGTGCAATATCTTGGTATCAGCTCGTCATATCAGCAAATGACAAAGAAACTTCATATGCAATACCGCGTTTGGATCGAGCTGAGAAAGCTGAAAACACATCCGCTGCTTCTTGTTCCTGGTTGGACAGGTTTCTTTATTAAGATCCGCGACAATATTGTCGTGATTCAAAGCACAATTCGATACCTAGACACCCTGGACTCGCCAGCTACCGACCTCAAGACGGCTTACGAGGTATGTCATATAGAGTTTGTTTCGTTAAGAAAGAAGGAGGGGGAGGGGGGGGGTTGAGATGGTTCTTTTTGTTGAAATATAATATATTTGGCAGCCAAAATGTATCGCTGATACGACACCAATCTTGAGTTTGACTTAGTTTTATTTTTTGGGTTAACTAATTGTGTTTGTAATAACAGTGTAATGTATTATTTTCCCTTTAAAGTGGCTATCGACACAAAGAGCAGCATTTTAACTTGAGTTACAGAACCCAAATTATAAAAGTACTTAGTTGTTCAGATAGGACAAGTTGTGTACCTAAAGTATGAAACTTTAAAAACTCTGAGTTTAGTTTTTGAACACGCGAAAATTACTCCTTACAGGTGCTCTGCCGTGGATATGAAATCAAAGAGAGGCTCAACTTGAAAGCAGTAGCTTGCGTATTTGATCAGGCGTTTTATGCGAAAGCGATGGAAGTGTTTTGGAAGCACAAGACACAATTTGAAGGCTTAGTGATTATGATGGGTGGCTTTCATCTATTGATGACGCTACTTGCAATCATTGGAAGCCGCTTCGGCGATGCTGGCCTAAGAGATGTAACTGTTCAAAGTGAAGTAATAGCTGAAGGCTCAGTTGATAGCGTGCTAAGTGGCAAACATTATAACCGAGCCGTTAGACTACATAAGATTATGTACGAGGCTATGGCTCAGCTACTTGTACAAGACTTTGAAAGTTCCTTGAATGAGAATGAATTCGAAATATTGAGTGAGCACAAGACACAGTTGGAGCAGCTCAAGCTGAACCTCTGTCAAGATGAAATGGAAAAGATTCTTGAAAGCGCCTTTTTACAGCAATGGGAGAATCGTTTTCAGAAACATTTAACTGGCATAAAGCAAACCGGCAGTGATCTCGCAAAGTTTTGGCTCACCTACCTTGAACTTTGCGAACTACTACTTGATCTGATTAATGCAACGAGAACGGGTAACTGGGAACTATATCTTGCTTGTATCGAGGCTGCAATACCGTGGACATTTGCCTACGACCGTCAAAACTATGCACGCTATCTAGTGCCATACCTAAATGATATGCGTGCATTGCCTACAGCCATACCCGAGGTATATGATGCCTTCGTCGCCGGTCACTTTAGCGTACAGATGAGCAAAGGAAACCCATTTGGGCAAAATGAGGCGGACAAAACTATTGAAAACACTATAAACAGAGACTGTAAGACGGCTGGGGGATATATTGGATTTAGCGCTAATTTCGCGGCTACTCAAAGGTGGGTCCTGAACTATTCTAGGCGCAGCTCATACAAGCGCATTCTCCGTGATCATTTATCATTATTGTCTCGTGAAAACAAGCCACAAAAAGAGCTCGCACCATCGCGCATCAGATCAGATATGGAAGCTGTAGCGAGTGTGGTAGAGGTTCTGGAGACTGTGTTCATTAGTCCATGGTACAGAGGCATTCAACAGCTGACAAGCCTGTCTACCGGGTTAGCAGCTACTGCTGAGGCCAGAGACGACCTGCTTCAGGCAAATACCAAGGGCAAGAGCGCATGCCGTGATTTCGTAGTGCAGCGATGTTCGTCAACTGCAACTAAAGACTTTTTTGATCCCCTGAAAAAGCTCAAACTAAAGTCATTCAAAGATCTCAAGGCTGTCACGAAGGTTCGTACTAAAGACATTGTGCTCCCTATCCGACTAGACCGTGACGTTTTTGCGAGGATGGCGTTATTAGGACAGTTTCGCAAGATAGACATGCGATTGGTGTTTACGTATCCTCTCGGTCCACTACCCTGGGCGTTAGCAGATCCTTATGGGCTGCCAAGAAAGACCAACAAGGCCAAGCTAGCGCAGCAACTGGAAAAGCAAGTTGTAATCACTGAGAGCTATCCACATAATGCCACAAGTATTTATGA
>JAOCPT020576920.1:0-10619 GCA_026546935.2 Palythoa grandiflora | reverse complement strand
ATTTAAATTTGAAAATGTAAAGCGCCTAGATCAGTTTGTATAGGCGCTATAAAAATGTATTTTATTATTATTATTATTAACTTTGAAAAGCGTTGCAGTCGTGAAATTAATCTTCAACTGCTCTCGGCCTCTACGATTTACCTATGCTATTCGGGTAATTTTCTGTTTATCCGCGTTTTGTAATAAGTTTCAGAGTCATTCGTATGTAAATATTTAATTCTATCGGTAATTTTGATTTGGTGACACAAGCGTCTACTGCGCATGTGCATTCAAGTTTTTGTGCAAAACCTGATAAATGATGATGATAATGATATTAGTCTTTGATCTCGACGCTTTTCTACAGAGTACCTATTCATCTTCAAATAAAAATAAGTACCACAATAAATAAGATAAGAACAAAAATAAATTATAACGAAGAGCAAAATCAAATCTCACATGCGTAACCCACCAATTCCGGCTTAATGTATATAACTTTGAGCACAATTGATGACGTCAGTCCTAACGAAGGACTATCACTCGTTTCTATGCCACGAATTAAAAATTACACAGTGGCGACAAAATCCAGATATGGGCCTGCGAACAATGTACGTCGTATAGCGCAATAATTGGATTTTCTCGCGAAGAAAAAAAACAGGCAAGCCAATTGGCGGAATTTAGTTTTTGTAGAAGGGATGTGAAATAGCTGATTAAGTGAAATTCCGCTGTTGAATTACAATTGAAACCGAGACTAACCTTTGTGAAGAACAGCATTTGCAGGCTTATTGCCAGCAAGGGATTCTTTAGAGAGGTGCTGATGACTTTCCGCCAAGCATTCCAGTTCTGCAAACCTAATAAGACGAAACGTACAGTCACACTAACGCAGAAGTACAATCATGGTCACCACAAAATAACAGTATACAACATTCACTAACACTGAAGAGATTGAAAGAGAAATCACAAAATTACCTTCACCAGAAAAGAACAGTATACAACATTCACTGATACAGGAGAGATTGAAAGAGAAATCACACAATTAATATCATCACAAAACAACAACATACAACAATCAACCGGCAACGAGTGACAATCATCGCCGCTAAAACACCGAGTGTTTGATGATAATCACTCGTTGGTGATTGTTGTGTATTGTTGTTTTGTGGTGATGTTAATAATAAGATTTCTCTTTTTTTTTACACTGTGTAGATTTAAGGTTGCTGGTTGTTTAGACTTGTTATCAAATCGCTGCAGACGTCTGTTTCAAATGTCGAACTTTTCCTGTGCTAAATCCACACAGTGTCAAATAGCATTAAAATTCGCTCATTAGAATTGAATTTAGTACCCGGACATTTTGACCTCACGTAAGGGAAAAACCTGATCTTACCAAAATGGCCTCCAGTTATGTAAGATGTCTATATTACACCATCACACATAAAACGCACATCGAAAACTTGAACACTGATATGTGTTGAAATGTCTTTCATCTAAGTAAAAATACTGGTAAGCTACAAAGGATATTACAAATCCCAACTAACCGAGCGTTAAGAGCCATGGCAGGATGACTTGCGTCTTGTTTAAGATGAAGACATCTTGACCTTCGTAACTGTTCTTCAATAATAAGTGCCTGCTCTAAAAGCTGTGGAGTGATCCAGAGAAAAATGTCACACGACCCAAAAACAATAATTATCAGGATTTGGACACTTCAAGGCCTTTAACTTTGCTGCAGAACAGCTCTGACATTGAAATCTGGGGGAAACAGAGACAACAACACGGTGTAGAACAGTAGATAATAAGCGACCAGAAATGGAAGTCGCAACATCGAAGAGAGCAAAGAACTTGGCTTTGGACAGAGATGGTTGGAAGAAATGCGTTTTGGCCTTACATACCTGATCAGGCTCAAGATGAAAAGAGGAAGGAAGGAAGGTGCAATTTAAGCAACAGCCAACAAGAAACTTGAAAAGAAATCACGGCTTTGCTGGGATTCGAATCAGTGACCTCTGCACTACTTAGTGCAATGCTCTACCAATATAGCAATAAAGTCAAACCTCATCAAGAGCAAGTTATTGCACTTATCTGTACCAGGTGAACACAAATATTGTGAAGTGGATTGTACAGCGTTTACTTGAAATAACGTTATAAAGCGACCGTTGCAGTAACGTGTTGCAAAAGAGATGCTTGAAAACAAATTTCAGGACTACAACAAAATTCGAGTTCTCTGCTTTACTGTTAAAGTGCACAGATTTGCTTCAAAACTCGGTTTTAAAGGCATTACTAGTGTTACTGCAAAGATCATGGGTTCAAATACCGTTTAATTCCCGAGTTGTTTCAGGCGTTTATATCTACTCACTTAAATTGCATACATTACTGTGGTATTTACTGCCACAACAATAAACCTATATTGTATTGGTGGGAGGCACAAATGCACATTGCTGATATTGCGTTACTCTTAATGGTGTGCATCTTTGGGATGTTGCATTAAGTTCAACTTTCTATCACTCCTGCGGTTGCAGAGATTTCCTTTAGTATTTAACTGTCATCAACGACTTAACTTTACCAAACATTGTTGGCAACTGAAAAAGCAATGAATTCAAAGTACAGAGGAAGCATAAAAAAGACAGAGACAAACCTAAAGGGTTCCATGGAATCTACTGCAAATGAAGTGGAAGAACAGAAACTGCTCATTAGCATTAGATTCGACACATGTGAAGTTTGGCGTTTGAACTTGGCCTTACTGGACAACAACTGACTTTTTCCTGTGTATTATTTCAGACTATTTTAACTCACCGGATTTTCTTGCTAAAATACAAAATACAAACTAACCTTGAACCTGCGAGCAATAAATCTGTTTTTGTACTCCATGGACACTGAAAAAGAAAGAGAAAATAAAATACATCTTATCTTTCACTTTAATGCTCGAGCGCACAGTACTTATGCTATTCTACTCACATTTCATTGGCCACTATTAAATTGATTTATCATTTATCAATTGTAAATTTTATGACAATTAAAACCTAATTTTAAACGAATGACCATCATTCAAATGTCTATATCTAACAATTTAGTTTCACTCACCATTTTTGAAAGGATCGTTAATAATCATAAACTTCTTGTCATTTGCAATATCTTGCCACCGGGCATAGCCGTGTCTGTTGGTGTAACTGTTAAGGTCTAATAGTCCGAATAGCAACAACAAATATTAAACTAACGTTAAGCTTACCCCAAATTGATTAGCGTTATAGATTTTTAGAAGATCTCAACTTTTGATATAACTCAACCTCTAAAAATCATGAATAGTAATCATGAATACAGTCATTACATCTGTTTAGTTTGTACTAGTATTGCAAATGTTCTAACTGGTTCAACAGAACTAAACCTGACCACAAAATAATGTAATGACGAGGATAATTACTAATTCAACTATGATGACGCTGATAGTGATGATGATGATGGTGATGATGGTGGTGATGATGATGGTCATGGTGATGACGATGATGATGATGAAGATGATGATGACAATAATGAATAAGTAATGAATGATAAATAATGACGACGTTGGAAAAAATGATGATGATGATCTAGAGGAAGAGTGAAAGATAAACAGCAAGAGATAGAAAGGATACGTAACGACACCAGCAAGAAGCCAGTAGTCATGCTTCCTCCACCAAATGTCATCACATTTCCGCCTCTCCTCCACCTCCCACAGGGTATGTAACTCAGTGAAACCACTATCTTCAATATTAAACATGAACTTCCTCTGCTCCGGAGCTGCTGTTTGTATTCCCTTCTGAGCACTTTCTGGTTCCTCGTCAGGTTTTGAAACTGGTACAGACCTTTCTTCTGTGGAACCTTCCTCGTAAACTGGTGTGGACCTTTCTTCTGCGGAACCTTCCTTGCGAACTGGTGTGGACCTTTCCTCTGCGGAACCTTTCTTGTGAACTGGTGTGGATCTTTCTTCTGTGGAACCTTCCTTGTGAAATGGTGTGGACCTTTCTTCTGCGGGACCTTCCTTGTGAACTGGTATGGAACTTTCTTCTGCGGGACCTTCCTTGTGAACTGGTGTGGACCTTTCTTCTGTGGGACCTTCCTTGTGAACAGGTGTGGACCTTTCTTCTGCGGGACCTTCCTTGTGAACTGGTGTGGACCTTTCTTCTGTGGGACCTTCCTTGTGAACTGGTGTGGACCTTTCCTCTGCGAGACCTTCCTTGTGAACTGGTGTGGACCTTTCCTCTGCTGAACCTTCCTTGTAAACTGGCGTGGATCTTTCTTCTGCAGAACCTTCCTTGTGAACTGGTGTGGATTTTTCTTCCGTGGAACCTTCCTTGTGAACTGGTGTGGACCTTTCTTCTGCAGAACCTTCCTTGTGAACGGGTGTGGACCTTTCTTCTGCGGAACCTTCCTTGTGAACTGGGGCGGATATTTCTTCTGTCAAAACTTCCTTGTGAACTGTCTCAGCTTGGGAATCTTTTGAGTCTTCTTCATTTGCTTTTTGGTTATCAGATTTTATCGGCTTGTTTTCTTCACCATTTTCAACACACAGGATCCCTTCTTCTTGTAGTTTATCTCCAGAGTCTTTCTCATCTGTAGCGTCTACACTTTTTGAGTCTTCCATATTATTCTTCAAGTCTTCATTGTTTTCATCACTCTTTGCACTATCATCATCTGCCACTTCTTTCTTAGCTTCAGTGTCCTTCGTAACTTCGTCACTCTGGCCTTCTTTTTCCTCAAAGTCCTTATCATTTTCACTGTCAGCCATCTCAACAACACTCTTTGACTTCTCAGGATTCCTTGTCTCGTTTGATGTTTCTACTTCACTCACTGGTTCTACAGTTTTACTTATTTTAGGCTCTGTAGTTTCTGTTTCCTTGGAGTTCTCCCCTTCCTCTTTTTCTTGCACGGTTTTTTCTAAAAGCACAACAGACAACAAGATCACATACTGAGCTTAGTCAGACCACATTTTGTTAAGTAAACTTACATAAAAAAACACTTGAAGCATATTGTTTTGCCTTTGGGGAGAGGGGGGAGGGATGGGGGGATGAAAAGGGGTCACTGGGATGTCTCGTTTTCCTAAAATTCCACTCATGTTTTTTTTTAAAACACTTGAACGATTGCCACAAATTAATTTTACCTGATTCCTCACCAATGTTACTAACAGGCTCTGGTTCGTCAACTTCCATTTTGCTGTCTTCATCTTCCACAGGTTCAGATTTATGTCCTTCTTTTTTCTCCTGCTCAGTTTGTACTTTATCGTCTTTTTCTTCCTTCTTGTTATTCTCTTCAGTTCCAACGTTCGTTGTGTTTTCAGCTTCTAATTTCTCTTCTTGTTTCTTATCATCTGTTTCTTCATTTGTACTAACTGAATCCACTTTTGGTGTTGGTGAACCTGGACGGGGCAGCAATAATATAGGAAAGAAACCATGATCAACACTCACTCGTTAAATCACTGCTTTGTACATTTACAATCAATTTAAAAGGCAAGAGAAACTTTGCTAACATGAAGAGACAGATGCAATAGAAGTTGCAAGTACAAACAACAAAGTAGCAACAAAGAAACAACAAAGTAGCAACAAAGAAACAACAAAGTAATAACAAAGGCAATAAAAACCAACCTTCTTTGTCATTTGTAGTTGGCTCTTCTTTGCTTTTATCATTTTGTTCAGTTTTCAGCTCCAGTTTTACTTCCTTCTGAAACAGAGGAAAAATGGACCATAATGGAAGTGAAACACTTTTTATTTATATATTACAAATATGAATTATATTCATTTCAGCAAAAGCAGGAAACTCGTAAGTTGTAGTTCAAATATTTCATGTTGGAAGCTAGACATATTTATTTATTTTTTTCTAAGAGGGCATGGAATCGAATCCTGTAATGTGATTGGTTCTTAGGGTAGCACATATTTTCCTGTGTCTTCCCACGGGCACGAACACTTCCGAAGATTTTTCGAAAATTTTCGAAAATCGCAAAAATGCGTTAAGGCTGTTTCAAACCAGCTCCAAAGTTTTCAAAAAATTTTTGAACACTTCAGAAGATTTTCGAAAATTTTCCGAAATTTTTGAAAAAGTCTTAAAAAAGCCTTAGAAACGTTTTTTTACCACTTTCCCAGCCAGCAAATAACATATATGTAAAAAACCGCAAGTGAGAACCTAGATTTTAACAACATCTTAACAAGAACCTATTCAGCCTAAAGTTTGAAACAGCTTCTTATTTTCTAAAGTCTGTTAGAGCTGAGTGTAATTTGAAAAGGCATTAAAGTACATGCATGTTATGTTTTGAAGAAGGACTTCAAAATTCATATGTACTTAAATTTTTCTTACTATAGCCATTTTTACATAGATACTTATTTAGAACGTAGCTTTTATATAGGGAATAGGCTGAACACCACTATATTCTATTAACTATAAAGTAATTTTTGTCTTCAGAAAATAAGAACCTATTTAAGAACCTGAATATCCTAATTTTGTGCTAATTACCATTTATGTAAGAACCTGTTTAGGCTAACTTGGGAAACTGCAGGTTCTTACTCGAGGATTTATATTGCATTCATCTCAAACAGAATGCGTCACCTCGTACCTTAGTACTGGCCTGAAGATCAGTCTTGCCATCGGACTGCTCACTGACTGGTGTGGACACTCCAGAGGACGTTCTGCTCCCCATCACCTCAAAGGCACTATCCCAACCATTGATGTGTGAAAATTCGTCAACCTTTATTAACATAATCAGGAGGTTATCTTACAGTGTTACAAACAAACACAAGACTACCATAGTTTATTGAGTCGATGAGTTGTAAATACTTATATTTATCAAATACACTCAACAAAGTTGCCAAAAACGATAAAACTCCATGATTTTTAGAAGATTTTTGGTTTCTTTTCTCTAATGGGTTTATCGCCTTTATTGTGCACATTCTACAAACGTCTTTGAGATAAAATAATCAGGGGACCAATGCACTAATGAGTTATTTTTTGACATTTGTTTTTAGTTTTACTTAAATATAACTTGAAAATTCTTTTGATTTGTAATAGAACAAATGAATTAATATAACAGAAAGAAGGTACAGACAAATCTGAAGTTCTCAGAATCACAACTAGAAAAAAAAACACAACTTTAACGGTTCATCTAAACATGGAACAAAGCAGGATTGTAATCTTCAAATACCTTTATAATTATTCTAAATAGTTTCACATAATTTTTAAACATAATTTTAGTTCATAAGTAAGCGATCTTTTTCATGATTGCAAAGATTTGTCTTGAATGGGTCGTACTGAAAGTCGCAGAAATCATCTAAAGATGTATAGATATTTAAAGATGATTGAGAGATCCTCATCAGTCTAAAATTTAAGAAACATCTAAATCCACAACTACAGTTACAACATTGATGGTTATTAGCAATGAAAGGGATAAATGAACTACCTTTTTGCGTATTACAGCCATAGTTCCTATCCTGGTAAGAACAACATGTCGCTGTAAACCTTCACGTGGTACTCCATCAGCAAAGGTACTACTTCCATCTCCACCAGGTTCACACAGGTGACGAAGGAATAATGAAACATAAGCTCTACATGAAATAATAAAAAAGAGACTTAATAATTTCACTATATAGTATTTTTCCTTAGATCCACTCAAAACTAACTCGGCAAAGTTAAAAGTCTGGTAAGAATAAGGCAAGTATCTCATTAATCTCAAGATCAATTGAACACATTACCTTTTCCTTTAAACTGAATAACAAAACTGAGTTATTTGGCAGAATCATAATAATATCTTAAAAATAAAAGATACTTACTGAAAGGCTTTCTCAGATTTGCCACGTAAATCTCGCACAAACCTTGAATCAAAAACAGCAAATGCAACGTCATTACTGACAACAATGAACGTTTGTTGACAAGTCCAATTTGTTAAGACTGATTGCTAGAACGAAATACTTTTTTCCGCAATATGGGACTCTACATATAAGAATGTGGAAAGCTTGCAGAAACATGTTAAATAGGGCGTCCTACCACAAAGAGTTAGCTCATCAAATAAAAGTTGGACTTACCACTGAGACTTGAATGAGTCCTTGGGGGGCATTCCATATCTCATGACTGCATTCAAGAAGGCCTTGCGTTGGCGTAGATTGAAACCATAAACCTGCAAACACAATCACGTCACTAATGTACATCGTAAAATGCACTCTGTTACTTTAAAAGCAGAAAACTAATAGATTTATACAGGGTCGTGAAAGCTGAAATACACTGTACCAGTCGCTTATTTTTCAAAAGAAATACTGATTAAAGATTTATAAGGTTCACTAAAATCATTTAGAAATTGTCATTTTCCAGGCCAGCAGTAAATCATTTTCACCACAATAATAATAATAATAATAACAACCATCACCATCTTCATTACTATAGTGTCTAAAATTTTGTCATACTGTAAGTGGGCTCACCTCGAGGTTGCCATTGACTTTAGCTAGTAATGGTGGTAAGGGTTCTGCTTTATCTCCTTTTCCTCTCCTATTGCGGCCTACAACACAAGAGATCAAAATGTATTTTCAAATTCAACCCCCTCACCAATTTAACTTAAACCATTTTTTCAGTATACAACACAATGTTGACGGTTTTGATTTGATTTCTCCATCTGGATGTTTTAAATAATAATTACCCCTGAAGTTTCAACTGAGTACCCCTTTCACACGAATTCTTAGCCTGTGCTGCAGGGATTTTTTTTTACCAGAAGCTCAAGGATAAGGCCCTTTGCTCTGGAAAAAACGAACGCAAAAGAATATACGAGACTCCAAAAAAAAACAAACAAGTAACTAGAAACGATGGATTTGTCTTTGTTTTACACTTCCCATGCACTGGAACCTTACCAAGAGCTTTTGCTTTTGTTAAATTTTATATCATATGCCACATGGTGACTAAGTTCGAATAAATTAGCTTCTTGTTCTCCCTCAATACACAGGGCTCAAAAGTAGCAACCAACTGGGGTGGGGTGTGACTAAATTCTTCTGGATGCACCTACAAAATTGAACTTAGTTACACAGTGATGCCAAGACATGAATCATGAAATGCGACTGGAAATCACAAGCCTCCACTAAATTCTCTGTTCTTACAGGAGAACAATCACTGCCTGAATTTATCACTCGCAATAAAAAGTTTGCGAAGCACTAGCATCCTTCTTTTTCTGGGTACACTTGAGCGACAAGTTTTAAATATTTTGGCGTAAAGCCAAAAGAAGTGCACAACTGAAAAACGTGTGGCGTACTGCTGAAAATCTTAGATGTACCATTCTAATACACACATAGTTTGTACTTCAAAAACACTCATCTTTACATGCATATTATACAAGACAAGATTATTGATGATACAAGTGAACAAAGTTCAACAGAAAAACAACAGGAGAAAGAGAAAAACAAGGATATTGTTATCTATAGCTTACAAAAGACGAACTTTGAGCCTTGATACGACTGACTAACTGAGCTAACTGCTCGAAGCTTTGTTACCTTCTGATTTTTGGTTGAAATCTTCATCATCATCTTCTTCCTCCTCACTGAGACCCTCACCATCAAAGTCGGACATGTCTTGCGTCCATGCTAAAATGTTATATTTAAGTGTTGAGTAATTGCACTTTACACGCCACTTAAGATGAACAAAACAAAAAAAATAGAACACACAAAAACTATGCCGGACGATCTTCTAGTCCCTCTACATAATGTAAATGCGAATATCACTGTTTTACCTGTATCAGTGTGGTCCTCCACCCCTCCATCAACGTAGCTCACCTACAAGGTAAAAAAAACTCTGTAAACAGTACATTAAAATTACATGTCAAAGGTACACCAGTGTTGAACTACCTGTATGGACTACAAATGAAGAGCCTATCGGGTTTTTTTTTGTAACATGGTCAAACTAAATAATTCACAAATTAAAATATCATTGCTACATTGTAATCTTCTTGGGGGGCTTCAAAACTTGGCAATGTGTACACACTCATTCGGTTTACTTCAAACTGTCCAAATTTTGGTAAGAAAACAATTTTATTTCTTAGGAATAAGCAAATGTTTACTTTTTAATAAAAACAAGAGGTCACACAGTGACCTTACTCGTGCCGGTTCTTATATCTTAACGCATTGTATTTATATACATTCACCTTTGAGATTTAATTTTCTTTTTTTCAAAAAATACATCCCACCCCAGAGATAACAAGTCTCTAACTTTTGGCGT
This sequence comes from Palythoa grandiflora, assembly GCA_026546935.2. Taxonomy (NCBI): domain Eukaryota; kingdom Metazoa; phylum Cnidaria; class Anthozoa; order Zoantharia; family Sphenopidae; genus Palythoa; species Palythoa grandiflora. The sequence continues at coordinate 446 of JAOCPT020576920.1, read as the reverse complement.
CTGTCTCCCATTGAGTAAGCAAAATCTTCAGCCTAAAATTTCTCTACTTGAAACGAAATAAAACAAGTTGTTGCTGGCTCAGAAAAATTCGCAAGAATAATACAATTTGCTTCAATTTTACGAAAGTCAGATCAGAAACTTCGTTTTGTAATTATTTTCAGAGCCATTTGTATGTAAAATATTCAATTCTATAGATAATGTCGATTTTGCTACATAAGTGTCTACTGCGCATGCGCATTTGCGTTTTATGTATTTGTGCTATATTTTTACTGATTAATGATAATAATAATAATAATAATAATAATAATAATAATAATATTAATAATATTTCTTTGATCTTTAAGCTTTTCTACAGAGTATCTATTTATTTAAAAAAAAAGTAGCGCAACAGATAAATTTTTACGAAGATCAAAATTAAATCCCACATGCGTAACCCACGGATCCCG
>JAOCPT020576919.1:0-18651 GCA_026546935.2 Palythoa grandiflora | reverse complement strand
CCATTTGAAAGGACTCTCTAATCCATATGAAAATGCATACATGTATACCGTTTTATAAAGGCACGGATCGATCGATTCGTTTTGCATGCCACCAAAAACGGCAACGCACTAGTGTTGATTAACTCGTATTCATGCTAAAGCTATGCAAGTTGTTATGGAGTCAATTTTGCCTTCCAGTTCCCACCGGTAAATTTCACAGCTTTTAATATAGTATTTGTAAAGCTGGAGGATTTAATGCAAGGATCAAAACTTTATATTAAGGAAGTGGTTTGGCGTCTGATCGTATGGTTTATTTTACAGTAACATTGATATTTTCTAAAGGAAATAAAAACTTACAGCACGAGCAACCAAGCTACTTAGTATGCATCACTACGAATAACCTCTTGTTCCAAACCAAACCCCAAATCGAAAAGAAATTGATTGCCATATCAATGAAAACCAGTAAAAATTCCTCAAGTTAAATTATTTTTTAAATCTTATACTTGCTGAAATCGACTTGTGTTGCAGGCTTTGAATGTTGGAGGTTATTTCACGTGATTACTTGTATCGTACGTAAAATATACACCCAATTAATGTAGTTGTTTGTCACTGCATTTCTAAGTTCTGAAGTGATTAGTCATTGATGTAGCAACAAAAGAGTAATTAATGTGAGTAGATGGAAATACTAAAATGCGTGCATGTGGCTACTGACGAACTGATTTGTACAGGGGAATATTAAGGATTAATTTGTTGATGGTCATCTTTTATGAATAACAGAGATAACCGATATCCTCGATTTATAGTATGAAACACTTCAACCATGTAGTTCTTCAACAAATAGTTATTTGCATCGAAATTTCAAATGTTTAACCTTTTTTATAAGTATCAAGTGGTTGACCAACAATTATAATGGATACAAACGAAAAAATGTGTAAATTAAATATCGGGAACTGAGCAGATTATTACCCAGGCACCCCGTAGGGGCCTGGGTTTAAAATTCGGGGTTCTTATTTTCTTCATCCGCAAAAAGCAGTCACGTGGTCAAAAGCTGTCACATGATCGACTGCTAAAGCTGTCACATGATCGACTGCTTCTCCTGGTCGATTACAGAGTGCTTCGCTTCGCTCTTTCTATTGTTGAAATGGATAAGTTATTGGAATCTAATACGCTCAAATCGCTTACAGATGGACACACCGTTCGCGGTAGACCCAACCTAAAAGATGTCGAGCGTTTTCGGAACGGGTCGAACCATTTGAGAGGCCGCGAACACTTTATCGTGAACCAAGCTATCGTGAAACTTATCGTGAACCAAGCTAAACTTATCACAAACAAGCTATTATCTATCTATTCTGAACCAACTACTTCTGAATCTTATGTGAACTATGGAAGTACAAAGGAGCATATTGTTGAATCTCAACACAGTCTTAACGAGCAACAAAGGAGATTTGCTGCTACAATTGTAAGTGAAGATATCAGAACCACACCATGTGACTCCGAAAGAAAGAACATTTCTATCGTAGCGGTAAATATTCTTTTATTACTTGTCTTTTCTTCAATAATGAACGCGAATGGACATTTTTTCGCTGGTTTAATGATAATAAGCTTAATTATCTTGCTTATTTTACTAGCACATGTATTTTTAGTCACTTACTCTGTACCAAGCGTTGATGTTTATTGTGAAACTATTGTGAATTCAGCGCTTAATGACTGCAATGTATTAGAGAAAGCTAATGATTTGACTTTACATGTACACAATGATGTTATTGTCACAATAAATATTACAGAGAATACTAGATCTCGTTATTCAAAGTATGTTTATTATAATTATAGAAATGTTAAGCTACGCACTCATGGGAAAGTGTTAAAACGTGATCGTGCACCGAGTAGAATAACAGTACGAACTCTAAAAAGCCTCAGGAATAAAAGTAAAAAGCTTAGACAGTTTGTATATAAGGTAATACGTTCAAATATACCCAAGTCTTCAAAGATACATTCCTATATTAAATACTCAAATGATAACAAATATGCTCAGAGCTATACAAAGTTTAAGAGGAAAATTACAAGGCAAAGATTTATTTCTAGAAGGCTAAGCTTCAGATTTAGAGCTAGTCAATATTATATATCAATGTTTTTTTGTAATAAATTGATATCGCTGTATAAGTCCCAGTCACATGTAGTAAATTGTTGTCAATCGAAACTATACAATGATGTAGAGAAAAACCCAGGTCCAACTGTTGATCCAAGTAAAACAATAACAGCTCCATATAGCCAAGGTAATGTTGCTATTTTTGGACAAAATGCAGGACAACAATGTGTTGCTATGAGTTTATGCTCTTTGATTTATAATTCAAACAGTGGGATCAATTCATCCAATGATCTTGTAAATATAATGAATATTGGAAATCAGCTGTATTCAAGATTGTCTCAATCAGCAAGACAAGCATTTCTTTTACAAGCAGAGTTGCCAACAATGTTAAATGTGTTCGACACTGACTATGAACTTCAATTCAGTGAGAGTTTTACGGGCAATGTGCATCAAGAGACCACAATAGAAGGATATGACTACTGTACTTCATTAGAAATGGCACTTCAATCTTTATTGTCTGACAATTATACAAGTTTTATAATAACAATAGGGGCTACTGCTGTTTCTACATATTGCCATGGAAATATTGGTTTCAGAGTATTTGATTCTCACGCAAGGGATTTATATGGTAGAAGCAATATCAATGGTACATGTGTGCTACTAGAATTGTCATCATTAAATAATTTAATTCAGTACTTTCAAAGTATACACAACAATGATGTATTTGAGATTAAAGGAGTAAAAATTCACAAAGTCCAAGGTAATGTGCGTGACAATGAAAACTTTTTGCATGAAGTCAGTTATTTCAACTTGAGTTGTACTGTAGCTCTCTATTCAATTTCCTACTCTATAATGAAGTCATGTGGTTACTGGAATTCAAACACAATAAGTAGTATTATAGTTGGTGGTAAACAATTATGTAAAAATCTAAGTTTACAAAGTTACCTGACGCCAAGTGATCTACCAAACAGTATTGATGTGTGTGGAGCAGAAGTAACCCTTCTATGTAGTAATATTACAAATGGAGAATTAAATGATTCACCTGAGGTTAAATCGAATCTCAAAGATATAATACAGAATCATAGTAAAAACACTGGATTCTTAATGTGGTTTTCAACTTATTGTATCAGTTGCATTTTTAAACCTACAACAAGATCAAATTATATGTATGCTTTTCTGCTTTACGATGAATCTAAAACACCTCCTATTCAGTATATAAAGAATATAAATGGAACGTGCATGCTTCTGGATACCATTTTAAATGTTAAGAGAAACCAGTTTAGAGAACAATATAAAATGCAGTTTTTATCATGTTCATGTAAAGATATGGACAGAAATGACAGAAAGAGACTAATGAACAGACAGAAACAAAAACAAAATTATGATCGAATGGAACCATCGAAAAAGAAAATATTGTTAGAAAAGGTACAATCAAGGTATAATGCCAATAAGCAAGATGTAGCAAGAAAGTATAAAACAATGGATAGTGACAAAAAACGAAAGTTATTGGACAAGCAGACAGAAAAATATAGAGCAATGGATAGCAAAGAAAAACAGGAGCTATTAGACAAGCTTAAGCAAGACTTCTATCGTAAGAAAAATAAAGATATACTTTCTTGTATTGAACAGTTTCAAAAGAAAATAAGAGAAGGTCCCTATTATATATGCTGTGTGTGTAACAGATGTCTATATAAGAAATCAGTCATTAAACTTAATACAGACAAGTATCCTTCTGAAGACGTATTTACAATTAAATCATCATTTGATGACAAACAATATATCTGTAAAACCTGTCACTCAAAATGTGTACAAGATAAAACTCCATGTCAGGCAATTGTAAATAATTTATTTGTTGATGATGTCCCATATGACCTAGACTGCCTAAGAAAATTAGAACAGATATTAATAGCACAGCGTATAGTATTTGAAAAAATTGTAGTGATGCCAAAAGGACAACAAAGAAAAATCAAAGGTGCTATATGTAATGTTCCAGTTCAATGTGACCAAACATGTAATATATTGCCTCGCCCTCCTGAAAGATCAGGCATTATAATGCTAAAATTAAAGAGAAAGCTGCAGTTTAGAGGTCATGTATATTTTGAAGCTGTCAGACCAGCATTTGTACAAGCAGCACTTACATGGCTGAAAGCAAACAACACATTATATAAAAATATAGTCATTGATTGTACAAACATCGGCAATGAGCACACAATTATACATCATGAAGATAGCTCTTTATTATCTGACAATGATACTGATCAAGAAAGTACTACTAGCCAAAATGTTGAAGAACTACCCACAACTAACTATAATGTAGATCATGCTGATCCTACAGATCATGACAATGTAGACAATGAAACAATAGATGAAGAGCAAGATGACCCTTTGAATGAACACAGATCACCCACTAATGAAACATGTTTACAAGCAGTTGTCCCAGATTACCCAGTTATTTTAGAAGAAAACAGTAGTAATATTTCTATTGGAAGGGAGATTTACAATGTTGCACCTGGTGAGAATAAACATCCAGTATCTTTGATGACAGATGATTTATGTGAAGAACTTGCATTCCCAGTATTATTTCCCAAAGGTAGATTTGGATATAAGACTAAAAGAAATATAACATTGTCTCCTGTTAAATATTTCAATACCAGGCTGTTACATTATAGTGGCAGATTTGCTACAAACCCTGAGTATCTATTCTTTGCTCAATTTATAATTGAACAGAAAAAAGTATCTGATAGTATAAACATAGCATTAAAGAAGGTTCGTGGACATTCTCTTACAGCTTTACAAATTAAATCAAATACAGAAATTCTAAAGAACTTCATTTCTCAAGACCAGGCCTATTTATTTTTAAGACAGATTCCCGGATCTCCTCCATATTGGCAAAAGTTTATGTACGAAGTAGTCGCAATGGTAAAACAACTTGGTATACCAACATGGTTTATGACACTATCATGTGCTGATTTAAGATGGCCTGAACTATTTCAAATCATTTCAAGAGCCAATGGTAGAAACATTAGTGATGAAGAGGTAGATGCTTTGTCTTATGACGAAAAATGCAGGCTAATTAATCTTAATCCTGTTATTACAGCAAAACACTTTCAATATAGAGTGGAAACTTTCTTTACTGAAATTTTACTGGCTAATGTGAACCCAATAGGTAAAATAGTGCATTATGCTCTTCGGATAGAATTTCAAATGAGAGGAAGTCCTCATTTACATGCATTGATATGGACATCAGACTGCCCTATACTAACCAAGGATACTAAAGAAGCTTATATAGAATATGTAGATCAACATGTACAAGCTTCCTTACCTGACAAAGACACTGATCCACAGTTATATGAATTAGTAAAAAAATATCAAACTCATAGCCACAGTAAAACATGTAGGAAATATAGAAATATTGCATGTAGATTTAATTTTGGCCAGTTCTTTACTGACAGAACTATTGTAGCTGAACCTTTACCTGATGATATGAATGATGAGATTAAAAGTAGCACATTGAACAGATGTAAAGAAATACTTTCTTCTGTGAAGCAGAAAATAGATGAAGTTCTGAATCCAAGCAAGCCTAATTTATACAACCCATGTCTTACACAAGAAGATATACTAGAAGAAGTTGGAACCAACAAAGAGGAGTATGAAGCAGCATTATCAGTATCTCCTGATTCTGACTATGGTTTACATCTGAAGAGATCACTAGATAGTTGTTTTACTAATAACTATTTCATTGCTGGTATTAAGGGATTTGCTGCAAATGTGGATCTTCAACCTGTCTTTAATCATTATAAATGCATTACATATGTATGTAGCTATTTTACAAAAGATGAGACTGAATGCTCCCAAGCTATTGTAAATGCTGCAAGAGAAGCTAAAGAATCAAATCTAAATGTCAAAGATGGACTAAAAAAAATTGGTGCTGCTTTTCTTTCGTCTCGTGAAGTTAGCTCACAAGAGAGTGTTTATCGTTGCATGCCTGAGCTTTGGTTGAGAAAGATATTTCCTAAAACTGTATTTGTCAGTACTGACATGCCAGAGAAAAGACTGAGAGTTGCAAAGAGTCAAAAAGAGTTAGACGAATTAGATGATGATAGTACAGACATATATAAGTCAAATGTCATTGAACGTTACAGTTTAAGACCGAATAATATTGTATCTGTCAATAACATGTGCCTTGCAGAATTTGCTGCTTACTATTACAAGGACTACAAAAATGATCTCTCTGAAACTGCAGATGCTCAACCAGAGGTACTCACTGATAACATAATTGAACAAGCGAACATGGAATCAAATAATAAATCTTTTCCTGGCACAATCAGACTAATAAACGGCACTGAAGTCATGAAATGTAGGAAGGTTAAAGCCGTTATTAGATATCATACTCCAAACAAGACAAAAGAACCTGAAAATTATTTCCACCATCTTCTCATGCTATACTACCCATGGAGAGTTGAAACTGAGCTCTTAGGTAATCAACAGACTTACATGTCTAAATTCTGTGAACCCAATGTCCAAGCACTAGTGGAACAAAATAAGATTATATTTGAACCAGATTCAGATGCAGTCATTGAAGCACTTGAGACATTGAGAAATAATGACATAACACTTCACTCATATGACCCTATTAATGATCAAGAAAATGATGACATTCAGTCAGAGATGACAAATCATTCCAATGATAATGAATCATTTAACAATTTACCACCAGAACATCTTGGTAATGGACAAACTAGTTCTGATCAATCCACAAGTGGAGCAATAGCAACATACATACAGCCATCTGACATTTCTGATGATGATCTTCGACAGTCTGTAAGATCACTAAACAAAGAACAACGTACAGCATATGACATTGCATTAACATGGTGTAGAACTAAGGTTAAAAATATGAATTGTATAAAACCAGAAAAAGTAGAACCAATCTATTTATTCATAACAGGTGGTGCAGGAGCTGGCAAATCACATTTAATTAAAGCAATATACCATACCTGTACAAAAACATTCAGACATGGACCAGCTAATCCTGAAAAACCTACTGTACTGTTAATGGCTCCAACTGGAGTGGCTGCTATCAATATAAATGGCACTACTATACATACTGCATTAGCTATACCTAAGGAATCAGGTGAAAATGTACCTCCAATGTCTGATCAAAAAAGAACACAAATAAGGTTATCTCTGTCTGAATTGAAATTAATAATCATTGATGAAATCTCTATGGTATCAAACACAACTTTACTACATATACATCAGAGGCTTAAAGATATTTTTGGTACACCAAGTGATCAGCTGTTTGCTGGACTTAGTATCATAGTAGTAGGTGATTTATATCAACTTCCTCCAATACGAAGAAAACTTGTGTTTGATGAGTATAAGAACAATGTATTTAACTTATGCCATCCCTGGTCAGTGTTCAAAATGATTGAGTTAACTGAAATAATGAGACAGAAGGATGACAAACCATTCACTGAGTTATTGAATAGATTAAGAACTGCAACACACACTGAGGATGATCTTAAAATTATACAATCAAGATCCTTAGATAATTCAGTGAATAATGCCAACTACCCAACACAAGCATTACACATTTTTGCTGAAAATGCACCTGTAGACCAACACAACAATGGACACTTAGAACAACTAAGAACACCATTATACAGTCTCCAAGCTATAGATCAATACCCAAAAAATGTTTCAAAACAAGATATTGACAGAGTGTTAGCTAGAGGAAGATCAGAGACTGGTGGCCTTGACTCTAAAATATTGATTAAAGTAAATGCTAGGGTTATGCTAACTGTAAACATAGACATAACTGATAGGTTAATAAATGGTCAAATGGGTACAGTGACAAAAGTAGCTATCAATCAAAACACAAACAAGCCTTCTGTCATTTATATCAAATTTGATGACCCTCAAGCAGGCATCAATGCTATACAAAACCATTCAGATAAATATGCCAGAGAAAAGAATTCTGTACCAATACAACCTGTACTTGCAAGAATAAAGATCAAACCAGGAAAACCATCTTCACCAGAATTACAAAGACTGCAGTTTCCAATTACACTAGCATGGGCATGTACAGTACACAAAGTACAAGGATTAACACTCAATGAAATTGTTGTTAGCTTTAACCTAAATAGACAAAATCATTTTAACTATGGCCAGATTTATGTAGCACTGAGCAGAGCAACATCTTTACAAGGACTGCATGTGATTGGTCAAATCAAAAACAAACATGTTAGAGCCAACCCTAAAGTACAGTTAGAATATGACAGAATGAGACAGAATTCAACTTCTACATCCAGTGTGACCAGTCAAGATACTACTTGTAGCACTCTTACTGTAGCTCTATTAAATATACGCTCATTAAGAAAACATTGTATTGATATCAAACATGATACAAGGCTTACAGAATGTGACATCTTGGCTTTGACTGAAACTCAACTCTTACCCCATAACTCAGATGACACTATCAAAGAAATTCTGCACCCTTATACACTATATAGGCAAGACCATCCTGCTGATAAGTATTTAAGCTTAGCTATTTGTACTAAAGAAAATGTTAATATACTGCAAATACAATATTTTCCCAATATAAATGGTTTACTATATAAAATATTTAACTGCAACACCAATCAAAACTTGACATTCCTTCTAATCTATAGGAAAAATAATTCCAATACAGCACAATATGTTAACTGCATGGATAATATTCTAAGAACACATAGCATTGACATCATCTTAGGAGACTTTAACTTAAATTATCTCAATCCTGAATCTAGCACCATGTCACTCAAACAGCTAATGAACTCTTATTGTTATACTCAAATTGTAAACAGTCCTACATTTATTTCAGCTGGAACTTTACTCGATCAAATATTTGTTAACCAAAATCTTCTAAACACTACTCAAAATAAGGTCATTTCAGTGTATTACTCAGATCATGATGCAGTAAAAATTGTTATTCAACACAACCATTACAATATATAAATTGACTTAGCATTTCCTCACCTTATGTTTTCTATAAAACCGAAACTCCCATCAAGCTCGTATCAATATACAAAACAATCTTACATCATGAATCCATAGAAATATGTGAAATTATAACTTAACTTACTACATTTGTACATTCATATGTAAGGTTACAAATTACCCGGGCAAATTAGCATGTCCAGCTTCTATGTTTCAATGCGAACAACAATATAATACTAAGACGATTTAAAAATAACCCATATAATTTATTACACATCCAATTCTAATCAATTACAAAACGACTAAATGGCAAAGAATCACCTAGCTACCTTGTACATCAATTGGACGACGACCCACGGACCACGGAGGGTCCACACAAGTACACAGGCGTCAAGACATTTCAGGTAGGCCAGAGCAATTATTACACAAAAAACAACTACGTTGATGTAATCGCATACAGAACTTATTTCTTCAAATGCTAACCGAACATTTTATGACAAACTAAAGCAACTAACAGTCTTTGGTACAAAGGAAATAGAATAAAAAGCATTGATAGAAAACACAAACTCTGTTAAGCGGAGTCTACACGGAAGAATGAGAAATAAAAATTGTCGCAGACTCGAACACACATTTCGTCTCGTTTATTCTTACCTTTCGAGTTTTTGCTCCGTTTCAGCTTGCAATAGCAGCTTCTGCAAGTGGAGTTTTCCTTGTTCGCGTTTACAAAAGAAGATTTTCTTGAAGATTTCAAGCCGCAAACATGGCACCCTTTACCATATCGGAACATGACCAACGCTAGGCCAAGGGGGCAGCGAAAACAAAATTTGTCCGTGAGAGACGTTTGCTGGCTCGCGGCGCACTGAAAAAAAGTATTTCCGCCTTTTCCTCCAAACAAGACGCTTCACAGAGCAAAGTTTCCGCCATTTATTTGATTTAAAATCCATTTTACATCGAAGACTCAATCAAATAAAGCAAGAAATTTTGCAGTCCCATCTTGATCGTCCGCCATTTTGTTTGTTTTTTTTCTCGTGATGTCACGAAAGGTGATTCGTCTCAGCCAATCAGACAAAAGTCACCTTTGCTGTTTGTCACTACCATCCAATAAGAATTGAGAATTCTTACTTATTTAAGCCGTTGTAGCACGTGTTATTCACATTCCAATCTTCTAGCGTTTGCAGTACGTCTAAGAAAATGTCTTCTTCTCCACAGAAAAGACCTTCTTCTCCACAGAACAGGCACCCTCCTCTTATTGGTTATGTGCATGACTTCTCCACTGTACAAAGAAACAGAAAAGACACACTCGACTTCCATACCTTTACCATACAAACATCAAGTTCTGAGAACAGAACAGGTCTTCTCTACTCGCCCAAGAAAAAGAAGTTGTTGTTAGAGAGTCAACAATCCAGAACACCAGTGAAACTACAAGATTATACGTTTACGGACGACGACAAGATTATTGTGAATGATATGACCTACATTACATCAGCTCAGCCGACGGAGTATTCTTTCCAGTATAAGAATCTGCCCGCCACAATGCCAGATCCTGTCACACTGTTAGATATTCTTAACGAGAAGAAAGAGTGGGAACTCGTCACCGTAAGGGCAAAGGTCTTATCGACAAAAGAGCCAACCACTGTGGGCGCAAAGAACTTTCGCCTTTGTGAAGGAATGATAGGTGACAACACATCTACAATGCCTATCGATATATGGGAACAACACATCGAAAAAATTAAACCAGGGAAAACTTATTCCTTCAAAGCCATCCAACTTAAAGTATGGAACAAGGTAAAGAAACTGAGCACGACCAAGAAATCAGAGATCGACGAGATAACAGATGATGCTTTGGCATCCATCGAAGACGACGCTGCTACTGAAGACCCACCAACAGCAGAGGTCACGGTAGATGAAGTATTGCAATTGGAAAAATATGCAGTATTTTACAAGTGTTTTAAATGCTCAAGGAGAATTAATCAAAATGCCACATCAAAAACTGTGAAATGCAACAAGTGTGGTATTATGAGAACCGACAAGTGCCAAACAGGAATATCATCAAAGCTCTCCGTGAACACCACAGCTAATGGGATTCTTTCACTCAACTTTAGAGATGACGCGCTGCAACAACTTCTACCAGGAGATGTAGTTGTAAACATGGATGAAGAGACACTAGCAGAAAAACTCTTGTATCTTACAAGTTTTAAGTTGATGTACGAAACCACCACATTCAACGTGATAAGTATCACAACAACCTAAAGTTACATGAACACTTGTTGACATAAACATTTTCGTTCAAATATCGTTACTGTTCATATATAACCAAGATTTAGATGATTAGGAAAACCCACAGATTTATGTATATAACTAGACTAAGACAGCCTAAACTTACATAAACAAGTGTTTACATAAACATTTTCGTTGATATATTGTTACTGTTCATATTTAACACATGAGTTTTGAAAAACACAATGATTTGTATTTGGTTCAGAGGTTTTTAAATTGTTGATATTTTGTTTTAAGTCTATCCAACATAATTTCATTTACTTTAACGATGTTAATTAATAAAGAGTATTTCATTAATGATGATAAAAGGTCTGATTGTTGCTTTTCGGTACAATTTTTAGACTGAGAATCAGGCTCTCCTTAGGGAGGGGAGGGGAGAAAGGAAGGAAAGGAGCCCTGACACAAATATATATCCAGAGCCGTGTTCTTCGATCACGACGCGATCGAAATGCTGATTGGCTAAGATGACAATACAACGCAAACCTTCGACAAATATTCAAATTTACTTTTTCAACAAGCCAAAACTCACATTTTTTGCGCGGGACTCTATATTTTTCTTCGTTTTATTGGCAAAAGCAGGTAAAGATCAATCTTTTTGAAAGATTTAAAAAAATTCTAATTACTCAAACATGCACAAAAGTATTTCTTTGTGTCTTTTGCTCGCAGTTTGTTGGTAGAACTGACGCTGTGAAATCTAAAACAAAAAGCATTTTTTCCGTGTTTTGCAATAACATAGCTCAACAATCTTATTTAGATTTGCTTAATAAAGTGTAAAGTAGGTGTTTTGTGGGAAAATTGATTCAATTCTATTCTTGTTTGTGATTTTGTGATTTTTTTATGTTTACCTCTAGTTTCCCGCTTTTTTCTTCAAAAACTCTCAAAAGTGCCTCTCATTCTCGAGTAAATATCTCAAAAACCTGCTCGGGACTAATACGTTTTCTTTACATATTTGAAATCTGCATTAAATTTCCGGTATAAAACGTTCTCTTTGAGAAAATTCTGATTACTATTAGCCAAAGTAGTCAGTGTCCTTAACTACAAATTCTGTTTTCAACTACCGGAAACAAATGCGAATGCCTTTGTTCGACCAGGACAAAATTATCAGGCCAGGCCCAAAACATCAAAAACACCGCTGGGCAGGTTTGGCTTAATGAAGCCGGGCTCCCTGTGGGGCTACTTTCCGTTTGTTTGCCCGGTCTGGGTTTCCGAGAACGACTAGTATCTTTTTGGGCTTTTCACGTCACCGTTCGAGTCCGATAGAGGGGAAGACGACATTGATCCCGCGCACGGATCTCTAGTACTCTTTTTGTTTTTTTGGGTATCCTTAGTTTTTGCATAGGAAGCGAAGGAAGCCCAAATACATATATAGTTCTTTAGCAATTGCCTGCAGGAGGGGCTAATGCAGTTATACTGTCCTACAACATTCAAAACATTCGTAATTTTTTTTTGTAATTTTAATGAACTACAAGCCAAATAAGCATTTATATAATGAAGTTCACAGAGATTTTTTCCGAATCATATTCATTTACTCTCTCTCTCTCTACTTAGCCGGAAAGTGCCTGGGTTAACGCAGTTATGCGTCTAGTTTTTTATAAGAACGTCAAATTTTTCGACTGAGGCTGAACGTTCTTAAATATTTTCGGGAGATCAGCCTCAAATGTTCTTAAACATGTTCTTAAAATATCTTTACTGATTTTAGAGTGTATATCATCGTTTTCAATTTGAAATATTATTCAAACTCTTTGACTTTCTCAATATATTTTTGTGTTTGTTCTTCGGATTCAGCGCCGTTTTGGGTTCTAGCCTGCCTCAACTTGGGAACACACTCAACTGCTAGCCTGCGTAGCAAGTGTTTGTCGAAATTTTGCATGCGCGGGAAATAGGTGAGCAAAAAAATGGAATGATCTCTCCCACGCGTCCAAAATTTCGATAAACGCTTGCTACGCAGACTACTCGACTGCTGGCAGTGTAATTTGGCACCAAATACAAAATATATTTCTAAAAATTAACTTCGGACACTCGCAATGTACAGGCCACTTAATGTTCGTTTAAAACAACAGCAATCACATTTCAGTAAAAAATTCAATCTGAAACAACTATTTATAAATAGGTCTTTTTAGAAACACATGTCGACATGCATAAAATAATGAGTAATTCAAATTGCAGTCCGCAATGAATGTTTTTCTCGCAACACTGAAGCCATGATGATCATTTATTTACATTGCCTATTGATAAATACAAACTACAAATAACTATGAACATTAACTGATTTCCCGTAATGCAGTACTGGGACAACAAGGTCTTCTGTTTACAACGTTTAACCTAAATCTAAAATAAATTTGCTAGTTTTTGCGTATTTACAACTGCTAATTAAGTTTTTATCATCAGTCTACGGCGCAGGGGCCACGAGATCTTCCGTTCCGAATTTGCAATACTGTCGTACTTCCCGAAATAAATATCTTTTTCTCTCCTCACTTAAGCCATCTGGTTTGATTTGGTTCGGAAGGACTCCTTTCTGTGGTAAGTTGTGGGAATCCTTCAAGAGCATAAAGGACTGTTCTGGGGCGAAAGTGTTTTCCTTGAAATAAACCTTTCCAGGTTCTTCCATGGAGAAGCGAAAATGACGATACTTTAAGATGTTTGGAAGTTTTTTGAAATATTGTCCGAGAAACAATGCCCAGTCATAAACTGGCACAATAATCCTGCCATCATGGGTCCCAACTAACTGCGCTTTGTTCACTCCCAACGAACTGGATGTCTCAACCATCGCAGCAAGCTCATAAATTGAAGAAGTAAAGTTCACTTTGTAACTTTTCTTGATCAGTCCGAAGCAGCGATCAGGGGCAAACTTAGTATGGCCTGCAACAAGGAAACTGTACGTAATTTGCTTGTGAAGTTCTGTTATTATTCTCCAGGCAAGGTACCATAGAAAGAAGTTGTTTTTGTTTTGTCCGGAGCAGTTGTCCGCGTGAAGGTGAACGTGTGTTTCACCGAGACCGTGATTTGAAAAATAGTGATGTACGTAGCTGATTGTGGTATTCCCACCTTTACCGACATTTGATGCTTCATCTACTAGGTAGTTGACTTGTCTGGGAATCGCCTCGCATATCATTCCGAAAATTCCACATTTGCGCGGTGTTTTAAAATAAATTGGTCCAGGTTGCATCGGGTTACTTGGAACGTGAACCTGCTGGGCATAATCGAAAGAATAGTGCATTGTTCCCTCAAGTGAACATGGGACATGGGGTACACTCAGGTCAGTTATGTTCTCTACTGTCTTAAAAAAGTCTTCTGCCTTCTTGCATGCTTCCTTGTAAACTGATCTTTCAGTCTGGGCTAACTCTAAATGTTCTTGTTGCTGCTGCACGCATTCTGACTTTTCTCGGTCTGGTAGATTTGCCGCTCGAAGCAACTTTGTTGTATTTTTTTGGCAAGTCTCACACAAGTCGCTCATCGGTTTTGCCACCACAACATTAGGATGAAAGTCTTGCCATAGCTGAACAAACTTTGAATAGCAGACTGTTTGTTTTTCACAAGCTTTGCAGGAAGCTTGAAAACTTCGCCAAACGCTCATCTTCGTTTCATGGGAAGGGAGAAGTTTAATATCTTCCGCACTTTTGTAGCCAGGAATCCTTCCAGGAAGCGATATCGCGTTTTCCTCCACGAAATTTGTTATAAAATTTTTCACATCTTCTATTACAGCGTGAGGAAGGGTGTTTGGAGGCAGTCGCTTGGAATTTCCATGCGTTCTCGGTGAAAGGCCATTTCTTTCATAATGTTCTTTCAGTCCACGAAAACGTTTGTCGCTCAAACCATATAGGGCGATGAACACTTCGCGGCAAATAGGCAGAGACTGAAATAAAAAATTACAGCGTGGGCTTCTGCTTCTTTTCTCTCCTACGTGCTCGGTACGGGAGACAGCTTGGATGTTAGCCAAAATAACAAGGTCGAGTTCTCTTGAAGACAATTCGAGGCAGTTGTATAAATTCTCCATAACTTCTCCTTCTGTAAACTGGGAACTGCATGGGCCATTTTTGGGACCACGTGAGCATTTGCAACCGTCTTTGAGTAATTTCTTTACATTCTCTAGCAGCTCACTTTCTGTGTATTCGGTTAATCGTTCTTCCATTTTTGCGTTCAATCTTTAATGGTCTTTAATGATTTTTGAGAACCTTTTATATACAACATTGGACCATTGTTTCCTCAGAAGTACGTACGATATAATTAACTTTTGCATATCATAAACAAAATAAACTGTTGCGATTGGAGAATTTCGATCCGATTGATTTTTCAGTTTCTACAGCAGAAAAAAAATTCGTGGAGGGGCAGGTCATTACTTGATTTAATCTATTTTTTTCCTTTAGTTGGGTAGGGTAGATTTGTATGATCACTTTCTACAAATGATCTCATAGATATCCCAGCAATGATTTCTGCAGATAAGTTCAGTCTAGTGTATTGTTCTCTTCGAAAAACCAGTGTGGGCGTTACGTTATTGCGAAAACAGAAGGTGTCAACGTTATAATTATCATTACGCTTGTAACTCAATTAATTTTATGTGTGAAACAAATCCTTGGGCATTTTCTTCTTTTCATAACTTGTTTCAGTAAGCTTTATAACGCGTTCCCAGTACCGAAATCAAAATTATAAATGTTTTTTTAAATCAAATTCTAAAGTAACGCTATCAGTACCGCGTTAATTCTCAATACCGAAATATAAATTGAATTCTGCTCTGAAAAGCAAATGCTACAGTTAAACGTTTTATAGTTTATACTGCATTGGCAGTTCCGAAATTTTGAAAATAACAAATGTTCGCTGTATACCGCGTTCGTAGCGCCAAAATCAAACTACAGATGTTTTTTTTATAAAAACAAGCGTGTATTTTAAAATCTAATGCTAAAATACACGCTTGTTTGTATAAGAACCAGTAAATTTTGCCGAGGCTCATTGTTCTCAACTTTTTAGCGACTTCAGCCTCAATTTGTTCTGAAATTGTTCTTATTTCTCTGACCGGTTTTTAATGAAGAAAAAACAAAACAAAACAAGATATTGACAAATGAAATGCCTTGCACCACACATAATTATATTGTATGGCTGAATTTGGAGCCGAGCTACCTTTATTGCATGTTTATTGAGCAGTCTTTAGATTGAATCTTTTTATGTTTTATCGGCTGTATCGCTAAGTTTAATTCAATTTTCTACCATAAAAACTATCCTAGACATCAAGCATCAGCCTGAGCTTGTTCTTAAATTGTTCTTAAATTTTGGCAAATTTGAGCCTCGCTGTTCTTATAAAGTTGTTTTTATAAAAAAAAAGTAAGTGTGTAACGATATGAACCACATTCGCAGTTCCGAAATTAAACTCTAAATGTTTATAGCAAATGCTAAAGTATCGCTATATACCGCGTTCCCAGTACCGAAATAAAATCAACTATAAATCTTATAAAAAGCGAATGCTAAAGTATCGCTATATACCGCGTTCCCAGTACCGAAATAAAATCATCTATAAATCTTATAAAAAGCGAATGCTTAAGTATCGCTATATACCGCGTTCCCAGTACGAAAATCAAACTATAAATATGTTATAAAAATCTTTTGCTAAAGTAACGCTATATGCCGTGTTCTCAGTACCGAAATAAAATCATCTATAAATCTTATAAAAAGCAAATGCTAAAGTAACGCTCTACACGCTTTTTTTATAAGAACCAGTAGATTTTGCCGAAGATCATTGTTCTTAATTTTTTTGGGGATTTCAGCTTCAGTTTGTTCTTAATTTGTTCTTATTTCTGTAAGTTGTTTTTAATGAATAAAAAACAAAATAAAACACGGTTTTGGAATATGAACCGCCTTGCGCCGCACATGTATTGTACAGCTGAATTTAGAGGCGAACTTCTTACATTGTTTGTTGAGCAGTCTTTACAATGAATCTTTTTATGTTTTATGATGTATCACTATGTTTTAGTCAATTATCTACCACAACGGTAGAAACGAGCGGTTTGGAAAACACCTTCAAACAAAGTGGAGATAATGAATCAATAGTTCACATGCTGAGCAATTATAGAAATCTGCTTTGGTAAGCCGAAAGTTAAACAGTTTTATGCAAATTACGCAAGCTTACACGAAGTTTGGCTAGGGAACATCGTGACATTTGTGCCTTTCGAAGTAAAAAACAGCTTTGGAGACAAAGATAATTAATTTTAGATTAAAAAATCCGATTTTTGGTGAAAAAGGTAGCTATTGAGCATACCCGACAGATTTCTAACTGGAAATTATGATTCCATTCATCAGACAGTAAAAACATAGGGCTTTAACACCTGAAAATTGAACTAATCTAACTTTCGAAGCTTAAAAACATGAAAACTCTTCATCAAGTTCCTAGTTTTCAGTTAGATTCATATATTTTTTAGGCCTTTTGCTATCCCTATAACTTATAGTTTTGTCCAAAACGACATGAAAGAAATTTTGTCTCCCACGCAAGCGAAATATGGCCTAAATTTATCCATAATTAATATGCCTATTACTTTATAACAAAACAAATAAAAACACAAAGTATCCAGAAATAATGGTATACTTTCCAATGCAACAGTCATTTTGACACCTGGATGAAAAAAATCGATCAAATAATCGATGAGGGATCGAGGCCTTAATTCATAATTGACCAGAGTATATTACTTTTGTCTTCTCTATAGATAAGCTGCAGGAAATAAACCATTATTGCTATTACAATTTTCTGTTATTTGAACATCGGGGTTAATGAACAATTAACACACAAGTTCGCAAAAGTCAAAATTTTGTTTAAGTACTTTATCAGTTTCTGATTGTTTTCATGTTTACAAAACAATTGATTTTTCAAGGTTTCAAAAAGCTAATCAAAAATATGAAACAAATCTAAGAAATCGCGTAGCAGCAGCACTCGTAAAAAATTATTCATTCACAAAAGAAATTAATCCCAAACAAAGTTTTTGTGTTTGCAAATTGCTGCGTAACCACGAGTCAACATCTTTGTTGTCGATAAAAGAATCCTTTTGAAGGTGCACAGAATCAGTAAAATTTCACAAACTTATTTCAAATGGCCGTTTCGAAAATAATTACACAGCAAACCTTTTTTAAAAACTCCTATGTATTGTTGTAAGCGATTTATCCATTCACAAACAAAATTAATCCAAAGCAAAGTTTTTGTGTTTGCAAATTGCTGCGTGACCACAAAAGGTGAGACAGTGAGACAAAAGTTAAAGCCTTTGATGTCAATAAGACAAACCTTTTAAAGGCGAACAAAAACAAACTTATGTCAGTAAAATTTTATAAACTTATTTCAAGTTTGGCCGTTTCGA
>JAOCPT020576831.1:0-10619 GCA_026546935.2 Palythoa grandiflora | reverse complement strand
GCTACGAAATTCTAAACCTTTTAATTTTTTGTTACAAATGAGGGGTGGAGTTATTTATGGCAAAATCAGTACTATATTTAAGAAAAGATCAAAGCTGCATGGCAGGCAACCCAGTGCAGGCTCAAAGAGTCTCATGTTTATATTAAAAACAGAGAAGAGGTTAATATGAGGCTGGAGATGTGCTCAAGTTAATAAATATGTCTGGCTCCAACGATCCTTATGCTTCTTGCCTTAAATCACATCTGATATCTGCAGCCTGTGATGCCAGCATAGTGATCCCTGAAGTTATCCAGTCGGACTAGTAATCCGGGCAGATGTGAGTTCGAGTTCCACTCGGGGCAAAATACCAATTTCTTTCTGATGAGTGTTTAGGGAAGATAAAAATGTGTTTATTTCCCTAGTTCTCTGCACTAATCTTTCCAAGCCTTGAAATTTGTGATTTCTTTGTTTATCTCAAACCTTATTTTACAGAGGCCAATGGTGGTTAACTGTCAATTTTGAGCATTACCAAATAACATCATACTCATACACAGTACACGCTTTTTTTATAAGAACAAGGCTCAAATTTGCCCAAATTTAAAAAAAAATTAAGAACAAGCTAAGGCTGAGGCTTGAAAACTAGGAAAAATTTTGTGGTAGTGAAATTGACTAAAACTTAGCGATACAGTGTAAAACATAAAAAGATTCAATGTACGGACTGCTCCACAAACTATGAAGGTAGTTTGCCCCTAAATTTAGCTGTACAATACATGTGTGCGCAAGGCGTTTTCTTTTCCAATACCTTATTTTATGTTTTTTCTTCAATAAAAACCACTCAGAGAAATAAGAACAAATTAAGAACACATTGAGGCTGAAATCACCAAAAAATTAAGAACAATGAGCCTTCGCAAAATTTACTGGTTCTTATTTAAAAAAGTGTGTAGTTCAGCTTGATCTGCGATAAAAAGTTGACATATGCTATAATGATGTCTACTTCAAAGTTAATAATTTGCATTAACTCACCTTGACTTGAGCTACTTTCTAAAACTTCTGTCTTCTCTTGCGCACTGTTACCATTAGTTGTGGCTGCAGCAATTGAATTTTCTTTATTATGAACTGCATTAGCAGAAGTATCCATTGGTTCGTGTTTTGATGAATCTGAGTTGACCTCAGGTGGTGGTACTGGTGTCACGACAGGGCTAGATGCTGCTGCATCCTTGTTTACAAGCAGAACATTGATAGGCCCATTTTGACTCTTTAAATGAATTTGATATTTTCTTGGATTTCCAGGAAACTAACAAAACATGAACATGTGACAAGTTAATACAGTCAATTGAAGAGCTCGGTGCAGAAACAGCCTAAGTAACTATTTTACAGTAGGTCGAAAAATAAACTTATGATTTTCTTGAATTTTTTTGCACTTATGTGATCTCCAGTAAAAAAATATGTTGTTCCTGCTTCTTTTTAAATGCTTTTAAAGAAGCAGTAGACCAAATCACAATGTGGCGAAAGAATTCAAGAGCTATTTGTGTATCAAAAGAGTGGTAATTCCAATGAGAGATCGCTGTTCTGTAATGAGCACTCATGAATACGGTTTAGTCTATCTTTTTTGTTAGTTTTCTGCTTCTTTAAAAGCATTTCAATTTTTATCGCAAAAAAAACTCAAGAAAATCCTAAGTTTAAATTTTTGGGAAAACATTTCATTTTATTAAATATATCCATATTGTTTTCTGTTTTAGGAAAGTATGGCATGAAAGACTTAGCGAAAGAAGCACAAAGAGAACAAAATGTTGGATCTGCAGAAAATCTTCTATCATAATTATATTGCAGTTTATGAACACTTTTACTTCATTTAACATGTTCAACTAAATAAATTCTGCAATGGTATATCCGCCTCATAAGCATTAAAGTAGTACATATACATATCTATATACATGCACATGCTCTATGCATCCTGCTGGTCAATTTATAATAATGATGATACATAAAGTGCAAATTACTATGAAACATCAATTTTTTTCATAGGGTTTTCAAAAGCTATGAAAACAAACTTCATAGGTTTTTCCTATGAACTCCCCATGAATTAAATTTTTCCTTTAATAGGTTTACTATGAAAAGCCTATGTATTTTTATGGTGTTTTCATAGCATTTTCATAAGATACTAAATGAAAACTGATCACAAAATTTCATATGTTTTACCTATGAAAAGTGGGACATCATTTCATAGCTTTTATTTCATAGCACTATGAAAAAAAGCTATGAAAAACCTATGAAATTGTATGTGTTCCATAGGTTTTTCCTATGAAAAACATGTGAAATACCTATGGAATAGAATAGGGTTTTCATAGTGTTTTCATAGTGTTTTCATATGGTATTCAAGTAGTAGTGTCTCTTTCCCTCAACACTTCTCTCATGTTCTCCTATTAACATAGATCCGAACAGACATAAACTACTATAAAATACACTGCCAAAAATAGATAGCATGATAGCAGTTGCTGTTCTTCAGCAGGATACCTAAATGATGTGCAATTCCACAATTTGTTTCGGCTCCATTAAATCCTGTACCAATTGAAGAACAGTTTAGGTGGAGCCACCCACTAAGTGAGCACAGCAACTGAACAACGTTAGTAAAGTAAAGAAAACAAAACAACAAAAATGTAAGATGCAAATAATTTTCGGCTTATGCTACATAATTGTAATTATAACATGAACTTAAGCGTGCATGCCACTAAATGAAATAACAATGATACATTTATTTTGATATTTTACATCCAAACAAAAAAGGTACAAAATTTACATATAAGTAAAACTAAAAATTAACTATATATGTGCCAAGACATACAAATAGTATGTCTGCAACAAAATTCCTAGAGGGAATAACTTACACCAACCATAAAGGCATCTATCGAGGACTTGCTCAAAGTTGGCCATCTACCAATGTACAAAACCAAGGTTATACTTGCAAATTGACAGCTGAACAGACATAAACTATATGCTCTGCTGAAAATAAATAGCAAAGCAGCATTTCATATAATTGTCAGCATTTTATATAATTGTCAAGAAACATGTGAATAGCTGTTTTATTCCTTTTATGAGAGAATAAACAGAATGCATTTGCTGGACTGTAAAAACAATCAAAATAGAGTCAAAACTCCTGCAGTTGCACAGACCATTTTACCACCATGTCTGACTTTGATGCCCTTTTGATGTCGTCATGCAGAAGGCTTTGGGTCACTATCTGACATAGCCAGAGTTCATATTATGATAAAATATTATTTTTTTTTGTTTTCTTTATGAACCCAGCAGTGAGATCTTAACATATTTTTTGTGACTTTATCGACATATAGAACTTTGCCATATGGTAGATAAAGTTCTTAGAAAACAATACAAAAATTATTTTCATTTTAGGTCTTAGCTTTGATGTACAGATGACTATGCTGGTCTCTCCTATTATATTTCCCCTGGCATTCTCCATTAATGGTGAGATAATTATGCAAGATGAGCAGTAACCAGCTAATAATTTTTGCATAAACAAATTTCAATTATTAATTTATCTTTAATTGATAAACAGATTAAATAACAATTGCTTGAAGTCATGTTTTTTAATCATACTTACAGTATTAATAACAGGTTAATAAAGGTAAGCTTTACTCTACAGTGTTTTGAGTGGCACAATGGTAAGACAACCAAAGGATCCTGGGTTCAAATCTCGGCTTAGCTGGGTGTTAAACACCATTATCATTACCATCATCATCATCATCATCATCATCATCATCATCCTCCTCATCATCATCCTCATCTTCATCATCCTCATCGTCATCATCATCACCTCATCACCATCAACATCATCACCATCATCATCGTCATCATCATCACATCATCACCACCACCATCAACATCATCACCATCATCATCGTCATCATCATTACATCATCACCATCAACATCATCATCATCATCATTATCCGGCATCATCATCATCATCATCCTCATCCTCATCCTCATCCTCATCATCCTCATCTTCATCATCATCATCATCATCATCATCACATCATCATCACCATCATCATCATCGTCATCATCATCACATCATCACCACCATAATCATCATCATCATCATTATAACATCATCACCATCAACATCATCATCTTCATCATCATCATCATCATCATCATTATCACATCATCACCATCAACATCATCATCTTCATTATCCGGCATCGTCATTATCTTCATCATCATTATCTTATCATTACCATCATCGTCATCATCATCATCATCATCCTCATCCTCATCGTCATCATCATCATCCTCATCTTCGTCATCCTCATCGTCATCATCATCACATCATCACCATCATCATCATCATCATCATCATTATCACCTCATCACCATCAACATCATCACCATCATCATCACATCATCACCACCATCATCATTATTATCACATCATAACCATCAATATCCTCATCATCTTCATCATCATCATCATCATCATTATTACATCATCACCATCAACATCATCATCATCATTATCATTATCCGGCATCATCATCATCATCATCATCCTCCACATCATCATCATCATCATCCTCATCGTCATCATCATCACCATCATCATCATCATTATCACCTCATCACCATCAACATCAACATCATCACCATCATCACCATCATCGTCATCATCATCATCATCATCATCATCACATCATCACCACCATCATCATCATTATCACATCATCACTATCAACATCATCATCATCATCATTATCACATCATCACCATCAACATCATCATCATCATTATCATTATCCGGCATCGTCATCATCTTCATCATCATCACCATCATCATATAAAATGTACATACTTCAATCAACTTGTTCATCTCCGGAGAAAGGCACTCTGATGTGTCTTTTTAGAAAAACTGTAAACAGAGTAAATGCTGGGAAAATGAGATGCTCCAAGCAGAATTATTTTAACCCATGACTCACCAATTTTATGACTCAGTCTGGTGCTCCACCACTGAGTTACCAAGGCTATCATTAGCATGGCTTGCCTCTAACCTCTAAGCCTCTAACAAAACAAAACTGCTCTCTTCCTTCAACGAGAACTAATTATGGCAAATTTAATATAAGGTTTTCGGCAATTTAAAGTGTGGAACTCCTTAAATGAAAACCTAAGGCGTTCCACAAAAGCAAAATTTAAGAAGACACTCTTTGCACAAATTCTTAATTCTTAACAAAATGCAGCTTAAAAGTTGCTTTTTCAAAATGAAATTTTTAAGATTAACAAACTTATTTTGTCCCGTTTTGTTTATGTCTGTGTTTTGTGTTGTAGTTGTTGGGTTATTCTCTTTTTCTTTAGTATTACCTGACCTAAAGTTAAAAATTTAACATATTTGATTATTGTCTTTTAGCACAGACTTTACCTGCTACAATTAACTTGTGTCTTAATTAAGGTTTATTTTCTAATGTAATTGTATAATGTATTATTGACACTAAATCAAGATTGTATTGTATTGATTTTGTTGTTTTAGCAAGCCACATGTCTTACAAATTAAATAATTATCACAGAATCTGTGGCCCTGACAAAACCATAGGAAATACAAACTGCACATGATTGTGAAAGCTACTAAGTACCTTAGACAGTACCAAAATTATTATTTTACAGTATGCTCTAGGACTTGAGAATTTGCTTTTAATTATTACTTTTTCATGATTTGTGAAAGATATAATTTAAGATTTTTAGCCATTGTGTTTTTACATATGAAATGCATGTTGCTTTTTCTTTGAATGTGAAGCCATTATTTTTGAATTTTTGAATAGCAAATACTGTACACAGTGTAAGATCTCTGTCTTCTAACCACAAGGTTCCAGGTTCATACCCAGGCTCATTCAAAATTTGAACATTTGTGTGACCTTTTCCACTAAAAGTTGACTCAGCTTTCCATCCTTCTGAGGTCGGTAAACTGAAATGAGTTCCAGCTTCAGCTGGGGGCTAACCTGCGATGGTTTAGTGTCCTGTCCAGGGGGAGTCAACATTCACTTAACACTACAGAAACTGGAGATAAACACTGACTGCTACGGGCTACTTAGGCTAAGTAAATGGATTTAGCTTTTGGCATCAGCACTTCACAGGGTGGCTGTTCTATGCCTTGCTAATCACTGCAGGCAATTATAAGTAACTGGGAGTCAGTTTAGGCTTGTAAATGGATTTAGCTTTAGCTTAGACATATACCTTTAGTTATTTTTGTTTAAACATTAATTTTATTATTAATAATGCCATAAAATAATTATAACTTAAAATTGTATCTTCATTATTTAGCCGTCTTTTTGTTTAATCTGCTGGGAAAACAATGACATAATTCCTTAAATTTATTAAACTACTAATTCAAATGATGAAATACAATTATATTACTTTTTTTCATTTTAGCTGATTTTCAACGTCGTGAGAAAGTACTAGAAGATCTGGCTTTGTTCAAAGGTGCTCTTATGATTTTGTTCTTCTCCCACCGAGATTGGCTTCCTGCCTCAGGTAATATAAACATTAACTAAAATTTATTTAACCCTCCAATGGGCCACAAAGGGTCATTAAAAGGATTTTTAGCATTTTTTGTTAACCCTTTCAGCACACTTTATCAACATCTAACTTCTCCTTACATTAAACTCAAACAAAATGATATAAGTGGTAATGAGAAATAATGAATTGATCTAGTGAAATAAGCTGTGGAAGTTGAGAAGCCAAATTCCTTCAAACCACTTATATAGAAAGTAGGAAGTTCAGTTGGGAGAGTTTAGCAACAGGTCATTTGTTGTGTTTGGGACGAAGGGACGAAGTTGATGTGGCCACAGTACATACTCAATATAGTGGCATGTGCTGACTTTGTGAGTTGAACTTTCTCAGTCACACCACAGGTGTTATGCTTACACCTTATTTTATTTTATGTTTCTCTTGGGAAACAAATTTAAGTTCAAGTGTTGTACTTAGTTCGTTGTTAATATAATTACAAAAATCCATCAACCTCTTTAGCTGTGCAGTGCTGACGAGGCCTCATAAGGCTGAATTGAAACAGCTGTCCGCAGCTGCTGACACTGAGGCTCACTTTATTTAAGGGTAGATATAAGGGGTAATACCCACTACCCATGTGGCTATAGTGCCCAGTATAGTGGCTGCTAAAACTTAGGCTCACTTTATTTAAGGGTAGATATAAGGGGTAATGCACACTACCCATGTGGCCATAGTGCCCAGTATATATATTTAAGGGTAGATATAAGGGGTAATGCACACTACCCATGTGACCATAGTGCCCAGTATAGTGGCTACTAACACTCAAGTTCACTTTATTTAAGGCTCGTATCTTTATGTTTGTCTTGGGAAACAGAGCCTGTTTGATAAATGTGTCATGCTGCAGAGACCTAAGTGGCCATTGGAGCTGGTGCTTATCTCTGGTTTCTGTAGTGTTAAGCAGATGAGGGTCATTGACTCCCCCTGGACGGGACACTAATCCATCGCAGGATAGCCCCAGCAGAAGCTGGTACTCATTTTACCGACCTCGGGAGGATGGAAAGCTGAGTCACCTTTGGCAGAAGAGAAGGTCACACAAATATTCAACACTCGGAAGTTGAACCCAGGACCTTGTGTCAACCACGCTGCCATTAGAGTAGAAAACACAGAATTAATCAAGTTTTGTGATTGGTTGAAGTATTGAAGGGAAGTTGAACCTAAAATCTAGTTTTCTATATGTTTAACCCTTTCAGCCCAGAGCAGTTTTACAACATCTAACTTCTCCTTACATAACTCAGAACAAAACAATATAACTAGTAATGAGAAATAAGAAATTGATCAAGTGGAATTAATTGTAGAAGTTGATAAGATAAACGTGCTTGGGGCTTAATGGTTAAGTGTGACATGTTCTAGTTCAATCGGCGCAGCTGTCGAAATTGTTGAACTGAATGCATTGTAAAACTTTGTTAATATGTTCAACGAATCATAATTTAATAAATAAACAGTTTACATTTTGATTTTTCATTGCATTACTTACATTTTCATCCATGGTGATAGTAATACGTCCACTTCCCACTCTCGCTGAGTTACGAAACTAGTACGTGATGATACTGATGTATTCTCTTGGACATGTTGCGTACAAAAATTAGGATTTACTTGTGTCAGCATGTTGTTTACAGACATTGGGTCGGTCGCACGACTGTGGGATGGGCATAAAACTAAGCGAGGAAGGCCTTAACTTGACTTGTTGAACTTCAGGTCTGCACTTCATGGCTGAATACTATCAGCGCACCGATGTGTCATTTCGGACTTTTGTATGCATTAAAGTTTTTCTCTCTCTCATTAGCGTTCTTTCAATGACATTAATATATACTTTCTCTGGCATTTGACTGTTTTATCTGGCATTAGACTGATTTGTCCGACATTAGACTGCTTTGTCTCGATTTATACTAATTTTTCCGGCATTTGTTACACGGCTTTTTGGGGTATAAATGTACTTTCTCGTGCATTGAGACTGCATTCTCCCATATTACTGCTTTGATCGACGTTAGGGCTTTCTTGGGCATTGATGATATATGTACTTTCTCGGGCACTAGATTGTTTTGATCGGCATTACGGCTTTCTGGGGCATTAATATACTTTCTCGGGCACCAGATTGCCTTTTCCGGCATTGCTGCTTTGATCGGCATTACGGCTTTCTGCCGTGGGGCATTAAATGTACTCTCTCGGGAATTAGACCGCTTTCACCAACATTACACGACTTTCTCACTGTGTTAGAATTCTTTCTTAAACGTTGGACTGCTTTGTTCGGCATTACATAACTTTTTACTGCATTAGCGTTCTTTTTCCAAAATTAGACTGCTTTCTCCGTCCGGTTACACGGCTTTCTACTGCAATAGACTGATTTCTTTGACACTTGAGTAATTTCTTTCTATGGCATTTAACTGCTCGATTCCGCATTACACTATTTTCCGGCATTAGCCACTGCTTTTTGGGGATTAGAATGTGTTTTCCGGCATTATATTGTTTTCTTCTACGTTACGGTTCCATGCACTGGGTAGTTAAGCGAGTTCCTCCGTCATGCATGAAGCGCAGCAGTACAACTACATCATTAACGTATTAGGAGGCTGGCCAGAGGATAATGATGAAAAGATGCGAATCAAAGCAGTCTATAATGCAGGAGACAGCGGTCTTATGACCCGAAAAAGTAGATATATTCGGGATAGAATGCCGTGTAATGTTCAGCAAAGCATGCAGTCTAAAGCCCGAGAAAGCAGTCAGATGCCTTAGGAAGTAAATTTTTGTCATATAAAGAACGCTAACCGGACAGAGAAATAAATTTAATGCATACACCGATGCACTCATGGCATTTAGCCATGAAGTACATCCCTTTATGCAGCTGCAATTATCACCCGGATTGAGCCCGGCTTAAGTCAAAATAACATTGGGTTTTTTATGCTAGCTTCATAATCGATATCACTTCTTCATCAGAAACGCGCGCGCAAAATACATGAAACAATTGTGTGCGTCACAAGAAACACTCAACAAAATTCACACTCGCTCAATAAAGCCTGTGTTTTCATTGACAGTCCAGGCTAAAATGTATTTATTACTAATAGCTGTTCTTCTTTTCATTATGTCGTCATTTCAAGCTCAAAAGTTTGTCAATATACCTCTTGTGAGAAAAGACACTCCATGTAAGTGCAAATTTGTGATTTATTCAGGTTGTAGGTTGTAAGTTATGTTTCGAAATCGTAATCACCTCGGAGATGATATCAATTATTGCTTAATAATAATAATAATAATAATAATAATAATAATAATAATAATAATAATAATAATAATAATAATAGTAATAATAATAATAATACTGTTTATTTCCAAAATAATCGCACCGGATAATCAGTGAATTGCAAATGTTGGTAATAGATAATATAACGATTACAACTCTATACACATATATTACAGTTATAACAATACAATAAATGATGGGAAAGTATGCACTATACATGCAAATTACACTACAATGCACAGATGGTACTGCCTTTTTAAATCCTGAAATGTTTAGACCTTCGCGTCTCCTTCAATAAACACGTTAAACAATAGATCCAGTCTCTCGAGACATTAGCGGGAGACTTTAACTTGATTCCTCGACGCATTTATCGTAGAGCGTAGGGTAGTGCTGATCTTGGTGTTGTGGGCTGTCTGTTTCACTGAGGGCCATATGGTTCACTAAGAGCATTATATCAAATTATGTGTCCCGTATGTAACGCACTGTCTAAGACCTACAGCTCTTCACCCTGTATACTCATGTAATCCACTTATAGCTTTGTATGAACGCTGTGTAAATACCAATATGATATCATATAAAAGAGTCTACAAATATGAGGAAGTCATGCTTTACTTTCCTTGTCCACAAAGGTAGTGGTAAATGAATTTTTAGAAACAATATCAAATAGGAAAACTAAAAAAATTAGTAAAAAGGCATGTTACACTTTTAAAAAATCGCTAAAATAAGAGAGCTTTGTATGGATTGGAGGGACAAGCGTCCATCCAATCTATACAAAAGTCTCTTAAATTTGGCGATTTTTAAAAGTGTACCATGCCTTTGCCTTTAAACCAATGACTCTCAAATTT
>JAOCPT020576740.1:0-10620 GCA_026546935.2 Palythoa grandiflora | reverse complement strand
ATAATTTTATTTATTCATTCATTTTTTATGTTATAAAATGTTCAAATTGTAAGGCGCATTTGAAAACTTCAGTTGAATATGCGCCATATAAATGCTTATTATTATTATTGTCTGTCAGAGTAAGCAAAGTTGGATCAATTATCACCCAAGCGTAAACCCTAAGGTGTCAGTTTCTATTTTATTTCTATTACGCTCTTAAAAACTCACATTGGGATTGGCTCACACATCTTTTCTATTACCGTGTAAGCGGTTGTATCGGAAATTGGTTTTATAAAAATATTTGAGATGAATATTTATGTCGAACCAGTAACAAAAATTTTACTAAAATTGTATCATTGTTGAGAGAAATTGTATAAACAACAGCACCTCGGTATAGTGACTCTATCAACTGTTGAAAGAGATTGGGCCGGCTTTTACGCAGCCTAATCAAACAAGGAGTTGGACCATTTTAATTTAATAAGGAATCATCACTGTAGTACTTAGATCCAGGTAAGAACTTCGTTCCTCTTTACGATTTCTTTAATGGAACAAAACTTGAAGAATTTCTGCAGACGATATTTAGTAGATAGATATAGTCGAGTTATTTCAAATCAAATTCGCCATGTTGGGAATGAATGTCGAGTTCATTAAAAACTTTAAGGCGTTTTTGTTTCTTGTTAGAACAAAAACGAAAACCTAAAAGCCGAACGCATCCTGTTAAGTAAATAAAGAGCAAAATAATAACGGTACATCTGGGCTGAAATCGCCCAAAAATAAAATAATACAAGAACCAAAACTGAGGCTAAAAAAGATTTTTTCATTCAAAATTTATGAGTTAAGAATTAATTTTGGAAATAGCTCAACAACCATCAATACGCCGCCCATTTGGTAAAATTTGTTCAATTAAAATTTACGCAACCTATTATTATGTAAAAACTGGTCAAAAGGGGGAGTCCTTTTAGTACGAGATATGTTTGATTAGAATAACACCATCCTGACATACAATTACAAGGCCTTTATAAAAAAAAATAAAGGCTATACTGCATACATCAACTATTTATATATGTGGTATCTCGGCTATCAAAGCAATCGCAATCCCATACACACTTCAGACAGAATCGCTAAGTAATAAAACCTCGGGTATAGAAGAATTATTGAAATCAGCCAAATTTAATGAGCTGGCTTCATAAATAAATTTATTAAAAAATTATCACCTCGCCAACGAAAAGTAATGCAAAGTGGCTTGTGTAGACCGGAAAAAGTTGTATACTTTGTTTTTTTTTACGCTCGCGCGAAATAAAGTTACGGACTTTTCAGTTTAAATTTGCCCATAGGAGACATTTTTACTACCGCTGTATTCAAGATGTCACCTTATGAGTGCTTTATATAATTTTATCATTTCTACGTTGTTATATTTTGATGTAAAAACTATTCTATGTTAACGTTTTTTTCCTTTGCTGTCTGTGTCACAGGAAGATAGTTTAGAATAAAAACAAATAGAGTAAAAATTACTGTCAAGAATATAAAAAAAGAAAAAAAATACGAATTAAAGGGGGTTGTAGTCAAACACGAATCGTTTTTGCCAAACTTCAAGACATTTTGACTTATATCTCAGTGAATATTTTGAAATTTCCAACCCCCATCTCAGTGACATCGTATAGATCGATAAATGAGAAGATATTTCCAGATTTTTTGATGAGGTTTAAGTCAGCGGCAGAGCAACTGCGGATGAAAAGCTGTTTTTTAGAGAACTATAATTGAATTTTAGTGAATATCACTTTTACGGGGATGTTTAAACACTTTTGTTAGAGTTGATATTTAATGGACGGATGCCAAACTGTCTGCTAACCAAAGCTACACCGTCCATCTGTTTTGTTGGAGTTGATATTTAATGGACGGATACCAAACTGTCTGCTAACCAAAGCTACACCGTCCATCTGTTAATCTGTTAAGATTTGGCATCCGTCCTCAAACGTTTTCCTTTCCAAACCTTCCTTCACTTTTCTCCCGCTACAAACTTCCTAAAATGTGACTACACTCGCCCCATCCCCCCTCCCCTTAAATAGAAAATGTTCCGTAACGATAGCTGCATTTTTAATTACAACTACGAATAAGGAATTCCGATAAATAATGCTTGCTGATAAATTTAGCTATGGTTGAGTCAGTTTTCTGGCATGAAGTTAAATTTCGACTGAATGTTTTTAAAAGAAAAGGAAAGATGATAAAAGAACAGGGTTAAAAAAAATGAAAATAGATGTTAGCATTATTTTTCCCAAAAACTTGACAAAAAAAAATTTCACAACTAAATCTTCTGAAGAAGTATCTAAAGTTATATTGAACTGAGAGAGGAATACTTTATGGATAGCACTGACGTGCTAAGTATTTTTATTAGGAGTTCCGTGAGGCACCGACAGTCTTCGAGCGGTGAGTTCTTTGATGAACTGAACAGGTGAATAAATGTCGCTTCAAGCAATTATAATTCCATTGTGTTTTCTGTTTATGCTATGATGTAAATAATCATAGTGGTGATTTTATTCAGAGGGAACAGCATTTTGGATTTGTTTCTATCTCATGGAATGTCCAAATGTCCTCCTTTTCGGAGAGTACCAAGCAGAGGGTTTATTTATAGAACAGCGGCTCGTAATCGAGCCGACGAGAGCCGGACACAAAAGTCCTGCGTCCTGCTGTTGTATTTTCACTACGTAATTAAAATTAAAATTCAGAAGCAGACCTTTGTAAAAATTGCATGTTTTGCGCACTAAAAATATGTCGGAAGCATAAAAATCACTATTAAAACATTCATTCTTATATTTTAATATTCCACTTCTAATAACATAGGGGACAAATTATACTACACGCTTTTTTCGTAAGAACCAGTAAATTTTGCTGAGGCTCATTGTTCTTAATTTTTTGGCGATTTCAGCCTCAATTTGTTTATAATTTGTTTTTATTTCTGTGAGCGGTTTTTGAATGAAGAAAAAACAACACAGAACAAGATATTGGAAAATGAAACGCATTGCGCCACACATGTATTGTGAGGCTGAATTTAGAGGCGAACTACCTTCACTGTTTGTTGAGCAGTCTTTTCAGTGAATAATTTTATTAAAATATTAAAACATTAAAAACGTTCTCTAGATCTGGTTAAAAACACATATTAAGCTTTCGGCTATCAGACTATAGCTTTAACGAATGAGAAAATAAACGCGCTAACAGAAATATATATATATATATATAGGCAATATTGTATTTTATTGTAATTGGATTCCATTTACAAATTTGTCTTTTAGCTCTTTCACATTTTTATTGTATTGTTTTTATGCACATTTTTTGTATATATTTCTGTTAGCGCGTTTATTTTCTCATTCGTTAAAGGCAATATTCTGATAGCCGAGTGATTTTAACTTTTTAACCAGAGAACGTTTTTAATGTTTTGATATTTTAATGTCTTATCCTGGTTGCAGCTCTATTTTTAGTCGAATATTTTTATGTTTTATGATGTATCGCTAAGTTTTAGTTAATTTTCTACCCGCGGCACAAAAACGTTCCCATGCAGTTATCAAGCTTCAGCCTAAGCTTGTTCTTAAATTGTTCTTTTTTGGCAAATTTGAGCCTCGTTGTTCTTATCAAGTTGTTCTTATAAAAAAGCATGTAATTCCCATAGCAACTGGGTTTTGTGATCGATCGCGTGAGCAAATTTCACTGAGGTCAATGTCAATAATAAACAATTATTGGACGAGCCTGAGCAAAATATTGTGATTTGTCAGTGGCGAGCAGATTCATTATTTGCCGAAGCCAAAGACTGAGGCAAATAATTAATTTGCGAGACAATGACAAATCACAATATTTTGCGATTACGAAATCCAACAATAATTGTTTTATCATTCGATCACTGAATTTTTGTGTATGGGAAGCGTTATAACTTTTAAGAAAAAAATGCGCGCTGCCTCGTAAAATAAGTCATGCAAGTCGGCTTTTTTCAGTTTTCGAATTCATCGAGAAAATAACGCGGTGCTGCCACTTTTAATATCAAAAGCTCAAACAATTTATTTTGTAACTTAGACGAATAAATGTCACCTTTCTTCAAAGCGTACATCAATTTCAAAAATTAAATTAGGTGAACTGAAAAAAAAAAACTTGGAATACAAAATCATTTCAAAATCACTGCCACTGGTCTGATAGGTCATTGGTTTAGTTAACGACTAGTTAAAAGTACAGTTAAAAAGATTATTTACGTTTTGTGTACCTGACTGTTCGATACTAAGTTCGTTTAGAATATATACTTTTGTGCGATTCATTATAGAGCCGTTGTGAAGAGTAATGCCGCTAATTTGCATGTTACGAAAAGAATGTCCTGGTAGATTAAAAAGCGGTGCGACGGGTTTAGACAGTTTAAGAGATGTTCAAACAAATGATCTTTCACTGTTTATCCACATTACTTCAAGTTTGTGTCTACTCGCCGACGCATAGAATAGTTTTTTTTAAAAAACTATTTACTTATACTTTTTGCAATGATTTCAATTACAAATATCGAGTTACATGCAGGAGCCATTACATTGTGTAACATATTGCTTGCAATAG
Source organism: Palythoa grandiflora (assembly GCA_026546935.2). Lineage (NCBI taxonomy): Eukaryota > Metazoa > Cnidaria > Anthozoa > Zoantharia > Sphenopidae > Palythoa > Palythoa grandiflora. The sequence goes on along the minus strand of JAOCPT020576740.1, from coordinate 6,063 downwards.
CTCATGCAACTTGCATTGTCTCATACTAAAAATTACCTTAGAAGGCTGAAAGTAATGTTTTTGGTCTTTGGGTCATTTGACTGACCAAGAGTACAGCTTACAGGACAAATAAAAAATAGTCTGGACCGACATATCAGTATTTGTCAACCGCAGATTGCAATATTGGAATATGCTGTTGTTTAAGTTTTTATCTATTTCCAATTGCATTTTATCGTGTATTGGACATGACACACCTGATTGTTTTAATAAATGAGGTTTTTATCAATAAATTATTTTATTTCTTTATTCTTTTTTCCTGCCCAGTTAAAGTGTGTACTCCTTGTGGTTACAGCACTTAGCTGGTTCTTAATGGTAGCACTTTGGAATTCACTACCTTTGCGTCGATATCTAGTTTTGGAAGATTTGGGAAAATCAGAAGGTACATTTCATTCATTCATTGTAGAATGTTAGCATTGTGTAAAGGTTAAAAAGCAGTGTCTTCGTAATGAAAAACAAACAAAGGTGTAAGCATTTTTGTTCCTATTATTTATCAGTATGACATACAGTTTATCACTGATCAATAATATTATATATAATATTATTATTATTATTTTGCGACCTTCAAAAATCTTTGTAGTTTGATATTTGGTTTTAACTTGGACTACTGTCAATTATTACCTTTTTGTTTTAATAATTTAGTATGCCACTATACCCAATCACAATGCATGAACTATTTCGTGTTTAAAAGTTCAGTCTGTAGGTGGTATATGTTTAAAATAAGACATGAAGTTGCATATGTACCAATGAAAATAGTGGTAAAGATTAAAGCTTTTTGTAGAGGAAACTTAAAATTTCTCCAGCAGACTTTTAACTTTTGAAGTTAGCCGAGTACAAAAATTTCTATGTTGTTAAATTTATAGTTTTATATACTTCTGGCTTGTTACCACACAGTATTGTTAACGGACTAGTTTTCAGATTCTTCTTCAGCTGTAACAGATGCGAAATTTATGAGTGACTTGTTTTTGGAGAATAATGAAGATGGCGTGTTCCCCAAGGAAGGACCCTGTCATTATTTTGGTCTTCGAAAGATCAAATCTAATAGTTCAGCAGCAGAACCCACTGAAAACAGAACAGGATGCACCCCACGCACGTAAGACTGCAGTTATGTATACAGATACCCAGGTTTCTTCTAATGCTTTAATATGTAGAGTTGGTGGGAAAATACTATGTAGAATGGTTGCTTGCTTCATTTGATTTTGCATAGTGTGCAGAGATTCTAACCCTTCTAGAGAAGGGCTCTAAAACTGTAAAAAGCAAAAAATTTAAATCCTCTTACGAGCCTAAGTGGCTCATTGGAGTCGGTGCTTATCTCTGGTTTCTGTAGTGTTAAGCGGATAAGAGTCATTGACTCCCCCTGGACGGGACACTAATCCGTCGCAGGTTAGCCCCCAGCAGAAGCTGGTACTCATTTTAGCAACCTCGAGAGGATGGAAAGCTGAGTCAACTTTGGTGGAAAAGGTCACACAAATGTTCAATACTCGGCTGAGCCAGGGATCGAACCGGGGACCTTGTGATTAGAAGGCAGAGATCTTACCACTGCGCCAACCACGCCGCTGTAAAAGTAAATAAAGCAGCCTGAAAATATTTCAAATTTTCTTTTATTTACACAATTTGCTGTAGAAAAGTTCTTTATAGCCTATCAATTGAAAGTAACTTCCATTTGTTGAAAAACTATTTTTTTGATATAATATTTATAGTTACTGTGTATATCTAACAGGTTTGCACAGTTCTTTATTTCACCTCTAATGAAAGCAAGCAGTATTGGAAGAGAAATAGAAGCTGTAGACAGTGGTAAGAATTTTAAAAAAAAAGATTTATTCTAATTATCAGGGTTCAGACATAATTGTATGCCATCTGGAAATCCTTGAAATTTGGATTCCTTGAAATAGAGAAGGGAAAGGGGAGGGGTGTGGGGGGGCTTGATTTGGCCAGGTCCTTGAGAAATTTTCAGTTTGCGGCAGATTTGGCAGACTAACTTGGTCTTGCTAGCTTGCAAATGAACTATTTGACTGCAGTTTTTTTGTCATCCCTGGAGCAGTTCAGAAAAATTTCAGAAAAATAAATGTAGAATTTTTAATCCATTTTCATGCATCAATAAGTCTTTTAACTCATATACATATTTAGCTGTTGTTCAGTCATTGCAATAGGTGTTATTCAAATGCGGTATTCCCGGGTTCTAGCTAACATGAACTTGAAGAGAGGTTAAGACTGGTAGATTGAATATCTTGGCAGGGCTCGAAATGATTTCTGGAAAGTATCCAGCAATCTTGTCTGGCCAACTAAAATTTTGTTTAGACTTAGTTCATTTCTGACCAGTCAAAATATTGAGAAAAATGGTGTATATTTAATTATCAGTTGGTAAGGTCTGTGACTGCCAAGCGCAAGGCCATGGGTTCAATCCCCAGTCTCCTTTTGCCGCATTGTCCATGGACAGCGACATTAAGCTGTTGGCCCAGTCTCCAAATCTCCCAGCTTTCAATTGGTGGACTTAATCTTTTAAGTCACACACTTGCCAATAACAGGGTTATGGCCTGATGTTGTGGTTTGTCGTTGGTCGCAAGGGGCATTTATCCTTCAATAAATATTGTAAACTGCATGATACAGTCCTGTCCTAAAGTCCCCCAACAACATTGTAAAACCCCAGTAATTCAGCCATTGGTTGCAACTAGGGTTAGAAAGTCGACCAACCAAAGTTTATGGTAATTATGTTTTAACTAAGCAAGCTTGCCAGGAATTTACCAGAGTCCCACAGTTACATACTTATCAACAATTAACTTCTGTTCCTTGTTTTTTTTCCTCAACAGAATTTAGAATGAGCTACACCAGTGACTCAGTAAGAAAAATGCAATTATTACAAGGACTGACTAAAAAGGGACACCCCTTTGGCAAGTTTCTGTGGGGTAAGAAAGTAATGTTCATCAAGTATAGTATGACTGTGTGGTTATTAAATGAATTCATCTTGAATTTTTCTGAGTTAACCATTAGTTAGCAACTTGCCACTGATTACACATTATCAATAATAAGATGGCACCTTCTGCAGTCTAGACAAGTTGCCTGTCTTTCATGTTGATTCCAGTGCTAGAAATGGTAAAAATGTGTTTCTTTTTGCATTTACTTGATTTTAGGGAATAAAGAAACCCTGGAGACTGATCCTAAGGTAAAGGTGAGTAGACTATGAGATTTATTAAAATAAAATAGGAAACATCAAATGAATGTTACAATTGTAAAATAAGGTATTAAATTAAAGATCAATTTTTAGTGCAAAGTTTCTTTTGAAACTTTGCAGTATTGTGATGAGTGGGGCAAATTCACATCAGGGATTCATACAGTCATAGTGTAAACTTTCTTCGTGGGGGGGCTGGATCACGTGATATCTTGTCAAAGATACTTCAGTGTGGGCTGACATGGCCATGTTTTTTTCTTACGCAAGTTTCTTGTTCTCGGAATCACGAATCGACACTCGGTGAGAACTGACATTAATTTTAAAAATCTAAATAGCAAGATAACAAATGGAAAGCCCAAAAGCATAAGGCCGGCGCAAAAATTCTTAAGTGGGAAATGATGAAGGCGAATTTAATATGATGAACGAAAGGGAGGAATAATTTGTAAAATTTGTGTTTCCACTTTTGACTTAGAACTTGCTGCAAAAGTAGACCAAATTAATGTAGAAGTAATGGGCTCCGAGAGAAGGAAGAAAGCAAATATATGATATTCTTAACTTTAAACTCGAAATTCAGGAAGGGAAATTTGAAATCAATAAACGAAACCGACGAAGAAAATTACACAACCCTGGTTTGAAGCCTTTGTCTTTAGAGAAATTGCTGCCAAACAAGATTAAGTAGGTGAAGGAACGGGCTTCGAGATAGCGATGAAGAATAAAATGAAAGAAGGTGAACTTTTGCACGAAATCAAACTGGAAAAAGTGAAGTATAAAACATTGACTTTTGAATTTAAAGCCGTCGAGTCGAAACAAGCGCTCACACCTCCGGCGAATTTCTTACATAGCAGAATAAGTAATCGAAACTAGATTTTTTTAAAGAATATATTTATTTTTATTCAATAAAAGGTATTTCAGACTCTCGATGCATGCAATCAAGGCCCCGTTTCATGAATTCGAAAGCGCCTAACTTGGAACTTTGAAATTTGAGTTTGTTTGCGGTTGCGGTCAGCGCTTTTATTTTATACTTCAAGTTAAACTGCGATGAGATGAAATTAACTCAGGACGAAAGGTGAGTTAAATTGTTAACTTTTACGAAATAAAAATTTCTAAGATGTTGAATAACAATCTATGTACATTTATGTAAATATCTTATATAGTGTGAATAAAGAATTGAATTGAATTGAATTGAAATGTCCGAAAGGGTTATTATTGTTAACACATTTCCCAAAGTAATGACTGCCAACTGCTTGGACTAACAAACTGTTCTTTGGATTACAAATATTCTCAACCGCTTGTAAGGACCCTAAAATTTAATATAAGGCAAATAATTTGTATTTACAATCGCAACGGCTAATTTGATTTATATGTTCGAAATTCAGGAGTGATAATCAAGACTTCAAGTCGAACTTGGAAGAAATATAATGTCATAACGCCGTTCTAGTTAGTAAATTTTGTTTGTCCAGTCGCAGTAAGGCGTTTCAAAGTTTTATCCAAGGTTTCCACCTTTTTCTCTTTTTTCTGCGTTGTTCTTAAAAATAAAGCATGGAAAACATTGAATTTGAATATTAAAGAACCAAACAAAAAAATTTCGTAATTTGAAAATTTGCGTTATGCAAAATGTATTCAATTTTTCTAACAGGGAGCTGTCAACCTCTAACCAATGGCAATGAAGCTGATGCATTGAGCTGGGGCAAAGGTTACGAGCGTGCCATGTGCAAACAGGGCATAACACTTTTTACATTCTTCATACATTGAAGCACAACGCTCATTAGGAGTAAAGTTTAGAGTTTTTCTTCTTAAATGGTTTTTGTAAATTAAGAAATTGGCTCATTAAATAAATACTTATCGTACTACTGAAATTAAATAAATTTTCTCACAAGTGGGCCCACGTGCACGTGCAGGACAGGCTGTTATTCATGCAGTTATACATGCGGGCTGTACACGTGCAAAGGAAATGGAATGTACCAGCAACCGTCACAGTCACATGCAAGGAAAATTACTGGAAAACTACATGCATTGCATCACAAACAAAGTCATGTAAAAATTTCTCATTTACATTGGAAAGTGAGTTTTGAGAGTTGAGTAAAATAATTATGAACAGTCCGTTGCAAAAAGTGAAACAAAAACACTCCATGAAAAAATCTAACAAAAAGACCTCGAAAACATTGGCAGAAAATGGTAAGCGACAAAAGTTAAATTAATATTATTATTATCAGTAAAAGATATAGCACAAATAAACCAAATGCGCTTGCGCAGTAGACACTTAGTCGCAAAATCGAAATTACCGATAAAATTGAATATCTTACGTACAAATGGCTCTGAAACTAATTACAAAACTAAAAAATATAAAACTGAAATTTACCCGAATAGCATAGGTAATCGTAGAGGCCGAGAGCGATTGAAGATTAATTTCACTACTGCTACACTTTTCTGTTTTCAAAGATCTCGGCATAGTAAGTTCAAGCCTCACAGTGCGCCATTTTTGGTTTTTTTTTCCCATCTGGAAAATTCTATTTTTTCTTTTTTTGTTTCGCCTTTTTTACTTTTATTCTCAGCTCCAAAACAAAAAGACGTTAGGATATTTTGACATTTTGGTAATAAATACAATGCATTAATAACAGGCACAACTAAGGCCACTTTGTGGTTTCTTGTTTAAATTTCATTTTGTTATTGTCATTAATTATGTGTATTGTAATATATATTTTCCATTGTTTCACTGAAATAATGATCATGCATTGCATTTTTAGTAAGCATAACGTTTCATCAAAAGTTATAAAACGCTGTCTAAGAATGGAAGCAACATAAATAAGATATTAGAACATATATGTTACATTAAAATTTATGATTACATCTAAATATCAAGA
>JAOCPT020576655.1:0-10621 GCA_026546935.2 Palythoa grandiflora | reverse complement strand
CCAAAGTATTTGTGCGTTTTGTGTCTTCTGGTTCTACAAGACCCCATACAAACACCGTGTGCTCATCTGTACTGCAGAAGCTGCTTCGAGTCATTAATAGTGTAAGTCAAGTACCTAGACACAACATAGCAACATGGTACTGGTGAGCGAGCTCGCCAGCGCGTTTAGGGGAAAGAATTACTGTTATTTTGAAAGTATATTTGCAACAAGAAGCTAGTACATTTTAGAACAAATTAAGTAATCCCGACCTGGTTTATCGTATTTGATTTAGTTATAAGAAGTGCTCTGTTTGAAGCAACGGGTAAGAGCGAAATATTTTGATGGCTTCTTGTTGCAAATCTACTTCCGCAACGTCGATGATTCCGAAGACACTCGTCACTTCGCTTCGCTTCTTTCCGCAGATTTCCCTCTCTGAATTCCAAATTCACGGTGTAAACTCCGGATCCCCTGAATATATTCCACATTTCCTTGACAAAATTCTGAGCGCCCTGTTTTGTGTTTTGGATTCTTTGACAAATTTGAGGATTCCTTTACCTGAGTTTTGGATTCCCTTGACTGGATTTTGGATCACCTTCAATGGATTCCAGATCCCCTTAACTTAATTGAGATTCCACAAACAACTGATGTCTGGTTTTTGCAACCCATAGATCTTATTTTAGTTTGGTAAAGTTGGATTCCGGATTCCAGGAGGAAAAACATGTCTGGATCCTGAATCCTGATTATTTGAAGAGAAATGAAGTGGAACGGTTTTATTTTCGTTTTTTTCTAGGGACAAACGCAAGACAAAGTTTCGCTGTCAACTGGATGAAACTGAGTTTGACGTGTCTAAGGTAATTGTTTTTAAGCTACCCATTTAGCACAATTTTAAATTGTTTCTTGTTTTGCATCTATGTCTGTAATATACAATGGCAAAGTATTTTCTTAAAACAAACATTTTTAACCACTTGGGTCATCATCAGGTTAAAATTATAAATTAATAAAATTTTAACGTAATGATAACCCAAGTGGTTGAAAACGTTTGGTTTTAGAAATATTTTACCATGGTATATTTACATTTTATATCGGCTCTTATGTCTCAAAGCATGTATGTCTGTTTTCTCATTCCTTTTTACATTCGTACTCATTGACGATTTTAAAAGATTACCAAGAAAGAGGCGTCTGGAAAAAGACACACTTTTGTTTCACCAATTGTATTGTAATGTAGGTTTTATGTTGTAATTCTCGATATTAGTCATCTCGATCCCCAAGGGAGCGGCAAATCATTAAACATTACAGCGGGTTCAGTGATAGGCAAATATAGGAGACCTAGGTCCCCGCAATAACTTGGGTTTTCAGGATTGGATACGAACGGGATAAGAGACACAGATAAAGAGGGCAGAGGTTAGGTCTAAATAATTTTGGTTTACAACAAGCTTAAAACTGATGTAAAGTTTGTGCCACTATGCACCATATTTTGCAAGTAAGGTCTTAATGTCGCCTTACTTTTTGATTTAAAAAATAAAAATAATTAACATAAATCGCATGTTTAAGAATTGTTAGTAAGAGTTCATTATTATTTCCGTGAGTTGTATTAATTAATAAAACACCTCATTAAAATGCAAGTATTTGGTCTCAGATGAAAAACAGTGTTTCATCTCAGATGAAACATGGGTGATGTTTCATCAGGTGTTTCGTTGGGTATCAAGATTCGTCCACCTGACCCAAATAGTCGTTATTTATTGGTTGTTTACTGCATAAATAATTAATGAGTTTGAGAAATAATTTTATTACCATTTCCTGAACGTTTACCTACATTTCAGGCATTCCCCGATGGCTGTGTAAAACGGGAAGTACTTAGTTTGAAGATTCATTGTCCCAACTGTGAGAGTGATTGTCCTTGGGAAGGAGAACTGAAATCGCTTGAGGTGAGTCGCACGTTGATATCAAACAAAAGGATAGTAAGAAATGCTAAAAAATGCAACCTATTAAACAACAACAATCTTTATTTGTGCCTTTGGGTACTATTTTAGATTTACATAAATATTGGTGGGTGCCACAAATTTCAGCACGGGCACCCTAGAATGGCAGAGCCAATACTTAAATACTTTTAAATACTTCTGTAGCTCGTGAATGGTATGGAGACGCTCTCACGCTCTAAAAAATTGAACAAGTTCTAACATTTCCAACTTAAAATATTAACGAAAGACCGGTTAATGCTTGCTTTTTTCAAAAGAAAGACAATGCGTCCTTTATTTTCTATTTAGGATCATCTGAAGACGTGCGAACACGCAGCGGTGCCTTGTGTCCACAGCGAATGTTCAGAGATGATCACAAAGGCTCATCTGGCAGAACACCTGGAAAAGGAGTGCACACAGAGGATTGTAAATTGTGGCTACTGTCAAACTGAGACAAAGTTCGCCTTACTACAGGTATCAAACACAATATAGATATAATACATAAAGGATATTATATTACACGGAGGATATCAGACATGGAGTTTGTCTTCAAGTGGAAAAGGATCATTTCACTGGTGAGCGCAGAGAACGAATGAAATATTCTTTTAAACGAGACGAGAAACTCCATATCTGACATCTACCCTGTGATTTTCTTTTAATCATGTAATTACTGAGATTTTAACACAACGATCGACATTAAACATGGAAAATAAATAGAGTCAAGCAACAACGGGACATATATACCAGAACTCAAAATGTTACAGTTCTCAGAAGTTCCATCAAAACTAGAACTTTGCGACTTAGAGATTTTTTTATTGTTGTGCCATATTGACGAACGTAACGACCCACGCGGCAAGCTTCGTCGAGTGGCGGGAAAATCTTGATTTCACTCAAATGTGAAGATATGGAAATCCTGCCCTCTGATTGGCTCTTTTCGATACCTCTCACCTAAATATTATCAGTGAACGATACCGTCTTTATTTCCGCGCTCTAGTAAGGTATAATATTGCCGTAAGTATATGATAAAATGTAATACAGTACAGTACGTCAGTTGACAGTGCATGCACCGAGAGATGTTAGCAAGTCTGACTCGCTGTGTTGTGCCCTTTGCAAGATAATTCCACACAGATTTGGTTCCTAAATGAATGTTTTTTTTTCAGTGATATGAAATGCACTGAATTGCTCAATCTCGCAACAAATCTCCCCGCCTCTGCTCTCGTGATTGTCCCATCATGCATTAGGACATTACTTCCTTAACAACACATTTTACCTAAATAATTAGTATTATTAACTTGCTCCGGTTGATTTGGTTGTGCAAATAATTACAAGCTTTTGCTGAGGACTAATATGCATTGGATGAGTTACCAGTCAAAAAGGAGTGAAAGACCCCGAGTAGCTAAACACTACAGAAACCAGAGAAAAGCTCCGGATCCAACGGGCCGCAAGATTCATAAAGGGAACTAAATATCGAAAGTTGTTTTCGCGGAAATTTGTTTCACAGATTGTTGCTAAGCCTTAAGATTGTTTTTGAGAGCTCAAAATTGCCTTTTCAACAGGAGCACGAGAAGAAGTGTCCCAGTCTCCCAGTTACGTGCAGTTTGTGTGGTAAAGAAGATATCAAGTTCTCTATGTTGTCCCAACACCATGATCCCAACATCGGAGATTGCGAGAAATCCCGCACTCTGTGCCCTTTTCTTACTTTGGGGTGTCGCGAAAAAAAGGTGAGAAGGAAAAAGTACTTCACAGAGTGCTATATACACAATGTTAATGAAATTTTAGAATAACGATGTCATTTGATGTATTTGTTACCGTGGAAAATCTTTAGGTATATATAAAGTGATCTATGTCAATAGTGAGCAGTAAGAAAAAAATTTGTTTGCCAAATATACGGCAACTCCGAAACCCATTGTCGCCTGTCATCCAAACTCGTGACGTTAGGCCTTGTCCATAATATAATACGTTTCCATTTTGCTTCACTTCCGATGACTTTGAAAATGCATCGATTGATCCGCTTCCCCTAATACCGTTGTCATACAGTTTTTGAATGTCTACAATACAACACTCGAAAACACTGAAAAAAGTAATTGTGACGTAAAGTAAACATTGTGCGCATGCTCATAAAAGACGCCATGTTTGATTCCGCATGGACACGAAGCCTGGGTACCACTCACGTGGTTCAATTTTTTAATCTTGCACGCCGCATAGCGCCGGCATGATTACTGAATTTTTCCGCTGCCCAAGTCACAATGTGCATGCAGAATAGTGGCTGCCTCAGCCTGGGCTAAATTTTCTTACAATTATATGTCCGTTTGATCGGGGTGTAACACTTGACGTGACCCGGGCCTGAATTTAGTGCGGGTGCAAAACATGCTTACGGGTGAAAAACATGCTTACGTGGTTTTACTGAACATAAACAATTGCATCCATGCCTGACCTATTGTGACTTGTCAACGAAAAACAAAGTTAAATAAATTTCACAGCTGAACACGTGCTCATCTTATTAGAAACCGTGTTGCAAGAACCGGGTACGAAACGCTTTGGAATGTAATACTGACTCAGTAACTGATATCATGAATCATACATGTTAAATAAATCGAACATGAGTTTGTAGTTTTCTTTAATTAATTAATAATCAGTTTTTCCAGAGGTTCGTATCTGTCAAACCCGGCGGAAAACCAACCACTTAATGAAATTCTAAGAAACAAAACAGCATCAGCATGTGCTTCATCAACAAATGATTCCAGGAAATCGAAAGTTGCTTACCCTTTATATATTTTTATGTTTTGAAAAGCTTCAATTGAACGAAAACCGTGGAAGAGATTGCCGAAAAATACTTTTCTACCACTAAAGATACCAAACGTGGATAGCTTTTCATTTGTGAGTCAGACTGGAGTTGCAGTGACAAGGATTTTAAGGTGAGGTATAAAATCATTTTCGCTAAACATAGCACTTTTGAAAAAGCGACTACTCGTTCAATTTAGGCGGCAACTTAGCACACGTTGCGTTGAAATAACTTGTGCTAGCAGTTGCTAGTTATGTAGTAAGTTTACAACGATCTCATATTATAGAGGAGAAAAGGACTCTTCCAATTCGTCTTTGGATAAGTTGAAATTTCTCTTTTACTCATCACGAACCGCTGTTTCGAACAAGGTTGATTTCTGAAATAAATCTGATTAAGTATAATTCTTACCAAGCATTAATTTAGTTTATTCGTATTCAACCTTTAAAACGTATAAGGTGGAGAAAACAAAACCTTTATGGCTCGCCAGAAAAGTAAAGAGCAAATCAAAAATACGGACATCTTTGCTGAGCCGTCGTCGTTGGCGTTACCGTCCTTGTTTGATCATTTTTGATTTTTTTTTTAAATTGTGTTAATACTGGTATTACAAAGGCAAGAAATAGAATATGCTACACTCTGGTATCCTGTTAAGACAAAAACGACAAGAAATAAACTAAAATCGAGTTTACGTTGAAATGTGTTGAGATTTTGACTTTTTAGGTCCGTTTCAAATGCTGAAATTTACATGTGAGGAGTCTTTGGCAAATGAAGTATAACAATAGATTTTACTCATTTACATTAGCACCGTTTCTTTTCTACGCGTCCACTGGGGTTTTTCGTCGCGCCGAACTTGGTTATGTCTGCCGTAAATTGTACTTCAGCGGCAGACGGCAGCCCAAAACCAAACCTTGGGTTGAAAATAAACTCAAAAAGTCGCGTAGCACTAGCAATGAAAGCTGTGTTAACAAAAGACACAATCAGCTCTTCCAATGAAAAGTTCGACCTTTGAAACAACCCCAGTAGAAATCTTTTAAACGAACGATATACATTCCTAACTGTTTCAACGTGACCTTAAATCACCCTATGCGAAACGTGATCTCGGGATGCCTGTGATAAACAACGTATAAATAATTCACAGTCCGGTCAAAGCTATTTGTGTGAAAGAAGAAGCTGATTATAAAACGTTGGGAGAAGGTTATAAGTTTGTTTTTAAGAGCCGATCTCTGTAAATATCGAGAACTCGGCGTATGTCGTGATATCCAATAACGTCATGTACGTCAATACCCTTAAGCAATTTATGTTTTCGCTTCTCAGCAGGTCAATTCTTAGTTGCAGCCTTTGAAATTATCACATAATGGAGTAACGCCAATGAGCTTTCCGAGTGATTTAATAGTTTTGCGTCTGAATTCAATGTACCAACTGCCATTTTTCATTATCGAAATGGGATGATATTCAACCGTGACATCACGCTGCTAAACATCCCCCTATAGTTTTCGCCGTCTCAATTAAGAATGTGATTTTTGATTGCCGCCATATATTGAAAATTTCATATGACGGAGTAAAACCAATCTACTTTAAATATTTTTTAGTCCCATATCTAAATTCAATGTACCACTAGGTTTTTTGACGGGTGAAATAGCGTAGTTTTTGACCTTTGAAACAAGTGCAAACTGAAAACACTGGTATTTACAACGGTCACAAATGTGTTTGAATACAAAGTCTTTCCAAAATAAGTAAACTCATGTTAAAGCCAAAGAGTTGTTTCAGTTTGTGACACAAGTTCTTTAAAATATATGAGCGCGTTTTCACTCAATTTGCCTAATTTTTTCCCTTTTCAGCACGCGAAATGACGCCAAAACCTCATTTTCCAAACTTCCGATTCTTCAAAAATAAAAAGCAGTTGAACCTTTCGCAATTCGAAGTATGTTTCGAAAATAGCTAACGATAGAGGTTATTCACGACATGCGCTGAGTTGACGATATTTACAGGGATCGGCTCTTAAAAAACTTACCGTTCAGTTCATTGGCTAGTTCCCATTTCTCTAAAACTGAGGGTAACTCAAGTTCCCAATGTTCAGTTGTAACTATAGCATAGGTTTCTCTTTTTCCACCAAATTTACACAGCCGCTACAACTTCAACTCAAATAATTCCAATCCGAATCTTTGTAAATTAAGTTTAAACAGGGTGCTAATAAAACTGTTGTTTTTGTGACTGTTCATTGATTCCGATTTTTTTTTTCAAACGTTGAACATCTGTGTTCCTTCGATCGCAGAATCTAATAATACGGCTCGGTCCTCCAGTACCTTTCGAATGTACTTTCATCGACTTCGCGAAAAAAAATTCACAAGTACTTTGGCGATTCCACAAATAAAAATCGCCGTGACCAGAAGATAATTTGTGACACAGCGCGGCGAGTTTGACATCGACAGGTATTCTGCTGACGAACAGTAACTGTTCAGCAACATATATAGTATATGTCTGTTCAGATAGCAAATATCAGTATTACCTCAATTTGACTCTGCGCATGCTTGCACGTGATGAATGCGTGGCAAATGGTGTAAGAGATTTAGTAGATTGTGAAAGGGGAAACCCCCTTTTTATATTATTGTTTTCATTGTTTTTAGTTAGCAAGAGTTCCAAATTCAGCAAGGACACTCAACAAACTTGCAAAGAGTTTTAAAATCAAGTAAGTTTTTTATTATGATTTTGTGTGAGTTTCGTTTTATGTTTGTAGTTGATTGTTGAAGTCGTTTAGCTTCGTTTCGCATGCAACCGGGAAGCTAACAACTTCCGGTATTAAGTGTTTTTCAGTATCAATACTTTGTTAATACTAGTTGAGTAAAACTTGTAGTCTTCAACTCATGTGGCTGAATCCGAGGAAAACCCAACGGTCGTTGAAGCCGTTTGAATAAATTAAGTTAGTTGTACAATGCAAGCAATAAAAAAGAAAGAAAAGTGGAGTAGCACAGTAACTCTTCGCTTCGCTAAACTGTTCGCCGCGGACTACACCGCGCTATCTTTTATAAGAACTAGCAAATTTTGCCGAGGTTCGCCGGATTGCTCTTCAGTAAATTTTCTACCAGAAAAATTTTCCTAGTTATTAAGCTGACTGACTTTGAGTTTCGCTGTTCTTATAAACTTTTTCGGCTAAGCGTATATCATGCAGTCAGTGTTTACTGACCTGAGTCTCGGAATCAGATTTAAAACAAAGAAAATGCTTAGTTTTTATTCTCTGATTCCTTTTGGGAATGACTGGTTTTATTTAAATAACATTTAGGTTTACTTCAGAGGAGATTTTTAATTTGTGCCAGGTTTACGAGTTTTCAGATGTACAAAACAAATACAATATTTATGGTAATAGATAATGGTACTGTGTTGTCCTATAGTATATAAAAAGTTGTTCAGTTTGGCAGCGTAACCGTGTAACTGCAGTTGAGGAAAATCATCACGGACCAACAAGATATCCGGCACCATGAAACAGTTCTGTTAATTTCTATTCCATTAGATTCAACGAGTTTTGAGAAGGCAAAATTTAAACAAGTGAACCATGTATGCAAGACTAAAACTTTTGCTTACCCGCAGCGGTTTGGGTTGGTTTGGTAAGCTGCCAATGCTAATAGCACTGAAACAAGTTCTGAAACGGCGTAATGATAGCGTTACGCGTATACAATTAACTGAATATTGCAAAGAAAACCTTTGAACAACTTTCTGAGAAAAATTAGCTTTAGAATCATTCAGCTAAGCGGTGGGCGGCTGTGTTTATCTTTTCAGCAAGGTCAGATGAACCAATGAATCGACGAGTTGTGATTCGGGGATTCCCCGATCAACTATGAAATATAATTTACATAATTTAATAAAAGGCGCTTTTTAAGCGCTTGTGGCTACTGTAAGTAGACAGGGAATGCGAGGGTAAGAAAACCTTTTTTTAAAATCTAGTTTAGAATTTCTTTTATACTCACATCACTTATTTACGTGGAGAACAGGGAAGTATATCAACTGACAGTTGACTGATTCCGAACTACTGATGTTTCGAAGGTTTGCGGGCTTCCTGTGTTATTTGGTAACTCAGCTAGACTTCCTGGTTTGGTGTTATGGACTAATTTTTCTCAATTCGTTGGTCAAAGATTTTGTTTGCAGTATTCAGTTAATTGTATACGCGTCACTTCACCATAAAAAGCTAAGCTAAAAGGACAACTGAACACTTATTGGCACGCAAACTGATTTTGGTGCGGTGTTGATGCAATATCGCGGCCGTGTTTAGGCCGTGCTATCACTGCGTCAAATTGACTGATTGAGTTCGGTGCAAAGATAGCACTATGCACTATGTATACTAGGCCTAAGATAAAACCAGCCCAAAAGGAATTAGAGAATAGAAACTAAACGTAGTGCTTTCTTTGCTCAATCTGAGACTGATGTTTAAACACTGAGTGCATATTGATACTACACGCTTTTTATACGCCAACATTTAAGAAACCATTTGAGGCTTGATTACTAGGAAAGTTTTTGTGATAACAAAACTGACTGAAACTTGTAACTAAACTTACTTAGGGTAGCAAATGGTAAATCTGAGACTGTCCGAGACGCCGAGATGGCCTTTTCAAAGAAAAATCCGAGGAAAATCCGAGACTCCGAGATGGGGAAATAACAAAAAATACGAGACTTTGAGACATGGGCAAAATATGTGGCGAGGTTTCGAGCCTAACTCTATTTTGCCGAGACTTTTATTTTTTAAGGAACTATTCGCCAGTTAATCCTTCACAAGCAAACGATAAAGCAAGTTTTTGAAACGACATTTTCTGTTTTACACCCCGGATCTCAGTTTCCGAAAGCTGTTTACAAGGGCAACAGATATAACAGGCAAATTGAATGATACACACTTCTGTTTGAAGACACACTGCCAATCTATCACTTTTTGTGGCTTCTGCGTCGATAGACGGTAGCCACTAAAATCAGTCACAAGTCACTATGTCATCGTCCAGGAAAGTGAGCCATTAAAACCTTCCCAGCTGTGGGATGAACCAATGAACTATCTACTCGTGAACAGGGGATTTCCCCGATCAATTTATAACACATAAAATTAAAAAGTGATAGATCTGTCGTGAGTCTACAAACGGAAGTAAATTAAAAACTTCTTGTCTTGACCAAGAAAGATTTTTCCTTGATTGTTTAATGTTATCAATCAGGGATTTTAGTACAGTGCTTGAGATGGAAAGTTTAGCCTAATGTAAAATATTGCCTACCATTTCTAAATCCTTGTTGCGCGAATTGCACGCACAGCTAGTACTTATTCAAATGTTAAGCGTTAACATGGAAACCTTTTGTTTAATATTTAATCCAAGCATAAAGATGTTTCCAAGTGAAACAATTTTTTAGCTGCTTGGGCAAAGCGAGGTAGTTTATTGGTATTATAAGGATCTGTTCGTACTCAGTACTAGTTCAGTTACGATGAGTGCTGTTCTACGGATTTCAGTTTGTAAAACAAGTCGGCAAAAGTCGCTCCGGTGATTACGTAAGTGTGATGAACTTTGTATATGTCTTTATCTTGGTTGGAAGAGATCTCAGTGTTAGCGACAGTTTGCAGAAGTTATAAATAAAGTAGTAATCCTTTACGATAAGTAAATTGCCGTTCAAGTTGACGTGCATTCAAGTAAAAAAAGTCAATACGGCCGGTTTGAGACAAGAAATCCTGTACTTAGTTTTACGGTTGTAGAAGCTAACTATCCTAAATGTTAATAACGAGAACATCTTGTCTGCGGTCGGCCAAGTAATTTTCAAAGTTCTTCGTTCTGTTCTCATATGTTACGTGCACTGATGGCTATTCTATGCAGCAAGCCTACAGAATTAAACGAGATTTGCCGAATGCAAGTTTATGCTTTCTCAAATACGAAGCTATCATTATCAACAGGGT
>JAOCPT020576602.1:0-10621 GCA_026546935.2 Palythoa grandiflora | reverse complement strand
AGAAGAAGAAGAAGAAGAAGAAGAAGAAGAAGAAGAAGAAGAAGAAGAAGAAGAAGAAGAAGAAGAAGAGGAAGAAGTAGAAGAGGAAGAAGAAGATGAAGGTGAACAACAACAACAACAACAACAACAACAAGGAGGAGGAGGAGGAGAAGAAGAAGAATTCATGTTTCTTAGGATAAAATATGCATGCCCCAAGTTACAAAAAGAAATGTATATAATATGATAATTTTGCGCTTGAAAGGCTTCATACATATCTGATCATGAAACTTTAACATGAATTACGGTTTCTTATAGCTGTCTCCTCCGACACTGAAATATATTTTAGCCACATTACTGCTTCATGCGCAGGTCTGTTGGCCACGACGGTGCATCACTTCGTATAACAACACTGAAGCTAATTGACTTTAAGTAATGGTCCGAGTAATAACTTGGCAACCTCCCATTGTTTCGCGGCATTTCGCTTTTCCCACACGAGAATGTTTAGATTTTCATACTGAGAATACATCAACCTGTGTAGAACATGGTTTTAAAGTAAAATACAATGAAACTATATTATAAAGCAATGTTTCTTTTAAGCTATAATACTTTATCCAATCATAAGACTCCGAAACAAAAGCCAAGAAACCCTTTTGATTTTCGATGTTCTCCACATGAAATTTTTTATCAATTTAAAAACAAAAATATTTCAACTAGAAGGGAACAAATGATTGAACTAGAAAGAAAGGAATTAGCTTACTTCAGTTTAGCAAATATAGTCGATTTTCAAAGTTTAGCCAATGGAATTAATGTGTTTAACAATATCGCAATTAGCACCTTTCTACATTCCATTGCCCTTGAACTGCCAAGTTCTTACTTCGATCATTACTTAGCAAAAAAACTCAAGAGGCTGGCCTCCACAAGCATGCACTGGCGCCTGACCTCTTTTGGCTATGACAGTGCCATCATTTCGTACAACAACACTGAAGCCATTGACTTTAAGCAGTACTTAGCAATAAGAACTCAATAGCCTGATCTTCACAAGCACTGGCACCTGACCTCTTTTCGCGTTAACAGCTAGGTTACATCAGTATCTATAAAAATTCTAAAAACTGTTTACAATTTATACTTAAAAATATGTGTCATTGTTAATTAATTCTTGGATGGTGGCTTCTGCTTTTTCATATATTTTCACTCTGCTTATCTTTTTTAGGTAAGATATCAGTAATATAGCATAGGAATGATCTGTATTAAATTGTTGAAAACAATTTGATTAGACATATTTTCTAAACTGATCAAATCTGTAGTGTCACGATCTCAGGCTCTATTACTCAGCAAATTTGCCTATTAAAGTAATATCGTTCGAAGAATATTTAAACTCAACACCCACAAAATATCTTTATATTTATTAACGGACCGTGTTAACATTTATTGTTTATCCTTTAGACTAATTCGAAATACAGGAATATATTACTTTTCAAATCTCATTTATTGAGGTAAAACGAGCAATTTACACAGTTTACGGATTACGCGTGTGTTGCAAATGATGAAAGCCTTAATTACTTCAACTAAAATTAAATGACCATTACATAACACTAGTACTTTGAGAAGAAATAAATGATAAACCAAAGACAGCTCTTTCTGTTGCTAAGTACTTCCTTTTCATGTTGGTCCATATTTGTTTTGTTGTTAGTCACATGAGAGAAATTAAGCACGAACTTCTACTTCGTTGTTCGAGAGGAAATGAAGATTTCATCAAATTCTTAATTGGTTTGTTAACAAACTGGATTTAGACATTTTGAGGTTTCTAGCTCTTGAAGTTACTTATGTTACTAGCTCAGTAGCTGTGATATATGAACGCTCATCGGGCGGTATCCAATATATTTTCGAAAGCCGGAAATGTAAACAAAATGAAAAAATTCAATAAAAAAACTGATAAAACATCAGAAAATTACAATTTACAAATTAGCGCTTGTTATAATTACACTAGCTTCTATTTCAACTGCGGAGTGTTGCAATATGAAGTTAAAAAAAGTTATTTAAATGATGTAGCTCTCGCTAAATGCCAACGAACACAAAACATACCCTTGGGTGCCAAATAAACGCACCCCCCCCCCTGCGTAATAAAATTTCAATTTTTTCCCGACCCCCCGAACCTAATTGGACCCCCAGTTTATTAAATTTTCGGATTATCAAATCACAATTTTTTTTGTGTACTATTCTTTTACAAAATCAAAATGTGAGACTTTAGTTTACCGAGGCACAATTAGGTTTTTTTCCTGCCGGATAAAAAGAAAATTTAAAAAATAAAAACCTGAAACAGAAATTCCAAGACCTGAAATAGTTGTCTTGTAATCATGCCTATAATGGTACACCATACAGTGAATAATTCTTCCAGCTGACTCGTTGGCAATAATATCAAGCAACAATATTTAGAAAAATTTATTTTTTGTTCATATGTCAAAAAAACGCCACACACCACGATGTAAAATAGCCTCGGTATTTCCAGCTTTTCTACTAGTTTTTGAGATTTCTAAAACCATCATACGAAACGCAACTTTGGCAACAAGAACTGTTTTGCGAAACCTTTAAGGCCTTACAAAAACATCAGCGTATATTTTAGTTTTAAAATATGAGATAAATAAAAATATTACCATGTTTATTCATGATCACTTCAAACAAAACCTTTCTTCCATGAAAAATTTGTTTCAAAACGTCACATACTTGATTATAAAGAAAAACAATATTTGCTCTTTTTTGTAAATCGTTTGCCAAAATCTTAAGCAGGAAGCAAATGCATGTTTCAAGTGTTTTTGAATTCGATAGAGTTTTGGTAAAAGAAAACATTTAAGGAATCTAAAGTAGTTTCGCTGGATAAGTAACAAAAACTTCACTCGAGTGGACGTATGACTATGCGAAAAAAAAAAAAAAAAAACAACGAAAACAAAGATGCAGCAGAAAGCAAAATATTTTTGACAAACAAATTCTCGTAGTTTTCTTAACAAAGCTTAAGAATTTAGATGAAGAAGGAGCCGAGACATCTATAAAAGTCTTTCTTAGGCCCGGGACAAACGCCGAACTTCACATTTGCCTAGCTAAATGTTAATGAGCACGTTCTATTATATGAACGACTTTATAAGAACAACGACGCTCAAATTTGCCAAAGTTCAATAATAATTTAAGAACAAGCTCAGGCTGAGACTTGATAACTAGGAGGCGTTTTTGCCTAGTGTGGTAGAACATTGATTAAAACTTAGTGATACAGCATAAAACATAAAAAGATTCACTGTAAAGACTGCTCATGCAACAAACAATGAAGGTAGTCGCGTCTAAATTCAGCCGTACAATACAAGTGTGGCGTAAAAGGCGTAATTTTCCAATACCTTGTTTTATTTCGATTTTTCGTCAACAAAAACCGCTCACAGAAGTTGTAGATAAAACTAATTCATGAATCTCTATCTCTAATGTAAAGACTTGCTTATGCCAAAGCAAGTCAGAAGGAATTTCGTCAAATATATTTGACACTTATTAAAACACATAACTTAAATTAATAAAACACAAGAATGCTTAAAAAAAAGTGTTCCAACTATTAATATTATATCAGTCTTTCACAAGCGCTGCATATTTTGCACTTAATTGCAGATCATTTAAAATAAATTTTGTTATCTTCATAGATGTTCCAAGGAATACAGATCACGTCAAATTCAATTTCGCTTGTGCCTTGCTGAGACAATCGATATCCATTGTTAAACTATAAAGTCATTAGTATAATTAGTTGATTAATATATATATATATTAAATTTAAACCATCGAAAAGTGCTTCCACGGAGACCATCCATTGTACAGAATTGTTTTTTCAGTTTTCCAATCAATAGAATAGTTTACATTAAGATCTTTTAGCTGCCAGATGTGTTTACTGAATTCTGTGGCGTGTTTTTTGTTGGCGTTGCGGAACGAGCTGGTATATATAGTTGTTGTAACGAGTTTGAAAACAGTTTTCTGTAAGGCCAATGTATATGTTTCTTTTTGGCTCGTGTCATCTCTCGTTAGGGTTGCTTGGTACACATTAAGACGGTATTTTCTAAGAGACAATTACCAGATAATGGGCATAAGTTCTTCTTCTTGGTTGTTACTGGTATCTGTTGGATTTCTTTATTGAACACTGTTTTTTGTGGAGTTAATCACGTTCTTGATATTTGGCATGCAGCTGTAACTTAGCTTTACCGTATTTTTATGAACAATTTAAAAACAAACTAAAACAAGACCGAAAAATGCAATTTATGTTTCAACAAAAAGTTTTTAATAATCTGCTACCCTGAACTTAGCTCTTTAAACAGTAAAAATGAACTAGTTTCATCATGCCAACATCGACAAAAAGATTTATTGTGTAAACACTGACTTTCTTAATTTGTTGATAACATAATACAATTAATTCGCTCTCCCATTGTTAATTTTAGAACTGAAGCTGTTGTTGTCTTATGCTAAATATCACTTTTAACTCATGACGCTCGCAGAATAAATCAGCTGCCTGATGAGTGGAGCTCAAGCTAAACGAAACAATTTTATAGCGACGGAGAAACCAGGATCACCGTTTTGTCTTTTTAAGCTCTACTTACAACAAGTATCGAGCCATCTTCCCCATTTGGTTTTCCGTTTTTTATTCATATGTATATATACGTAAAACACGTCGTGTTTTAACAGTTGAAATTAAGCAAATATAAATAAATATTTTATTGATCAAAGACTGGATTTTATTTATTTTGATACTACTTGTGTTGACTTTAAGAGCTATATTATGATATGACTTCACCGTCGAGTATTTTTGCCTGTTAAACGACTTTACAGTATAAATAATAAGTTCATTTTAACAACATTTTCCACAACTACCACGGAAGGATAAAATGCTTTGCATCTGAAAGTAAATAGAAAATTAAAAAGTTTTACTAGCCAATGATGATTTCTGCTATAGAATACTTCCTTCTGTTCAGACACCATCAAAGAAACCATGCATTAAAATGACGGAATGTGGCTGTTCTGAAAGCGGAAATACCAGATCAAAAAACCATTTAATACAAACCTATTACTATAAACCTATTAATATAAAATTGACAAAACGGGCAAAAAAATTTTGTGCGTTATTTCAATGAAAAACATAGTAACCAGTATTTGCTAGCAATATCACAAAACAACCTTAAAAATTTTCAGAAATTTTCACAAAAACGATATCTAGCAAGTACTTGTTCAAAAACTTCATTTTTGCGACCACATTTGTGCTACAATATATTTTCTACCTTTGCACTACAGCCTTTTCCAACTAAAATCAATTCTTCCTTTCTTCAAATACCCGCCTGGTAATTATTTTCAGTTTCGGCTAAGAAACAGGCTACACGCTTTTTTTTATAAGAACCAGTAAATTTTGCCGAAGCTCGTTGTTCTTAAATTTTTGGCGATTTCATCATCAATTTGTTCTGATTTGTTCTTATTTCTGTGAGTAGTTTTTAATGAAGAAAAAACAAAATAAAACAAGGTATTGGAAAATGAAACCGGCGCATTGCGCCACACATGTATTGCACTGCTGAATTAGAGGCGAACTACCTTCATTGTTTGTTGAGCAGTCTTTACAGTGAATCTTTTTTATGTTTTATGCTGTATCGCTAAGTTTTGGTCAATTTTCTACCACAAAAATTTTCCTAGCTGTCAGTCCTCAGCCTGAGCTTGTTCTTAAATTTTGACAAATTTGAGCCTCGTAGTTCTTATAAAGTTGTTGTTACAAAAAAAGCATGTAGTTGAAAAACAGTAGGTTGGAGTGCTCATATCGATGAAGTACCACCATCTTGACACCTTTATCATTATCTACCAAGTTTCATATCATAAAAATATAAAAGTTGCACTTGGTATATGTAATTTATAATTAGCTTAGTCAATAGCCACTTACAAAAAAACTCAAAATACTATAGGTATATAGCCAACTGAAAAAAGTAAAATAAAAATAAAAAATAAAGTAAAATAAGTATTTTACCAACTCAATTTTAAGATAGGAATTCCTTATTAAAAACAAAAAGAAAAATGAACTCCCGTCTTTTATTGCTCTAGCATTTATAATAATAATTAGTCATTAAAAGACTAGTTGAACCAAAATATCAGTTCATCTCTCTTGAAATATTGTACTAAATTCACAAAGAAAACATTTCTCCTCCTGAATTGACAATGGACAAGTGATATTAATCAAAATGTCTACGTGTTATCACGAACTCAGTTTACTTTAAGCGTTATGTAACGTATCTGATGAATTCTATTTTGTTGCGGTGACTAACGAAACCTTTCGATTTCCACCGATCCAACAATGCTTAACAGCCAACTTTTAATTACCTGTTTATCATGCGTGTGTCTGTATCGAGTCCCATGTACATATCAGCAATATCACTTCGCTCATTTCAAATGACTACACGCATTATTTTTTATAAGAACTACAACTTTATAAGAACAACGAGGCTCAAATTTGCCAAAATTTAAGAACAATTTAAGAACAAGCTCAGGCTGACGCTTGATAACTAGGAAAGTTTTCGCGGTTGAAAATTGACTAAAACCTAGCGATACAGCATAAAACATAAAAAGATTCACTGTGAAGACTGCTCAACAAACATGCAATGCAGGTAGTTCGCCTCTAAATTCAGCCGTACAATACATGTGTGACGCAAGCCGTTTCGTTTTCCAATACCAAAACCGCTTATAGAAATAAAAACAATTTAAGAACAAATTGAGGCTGAAGTCGCCAAAAAATAAGCTTCAGAAAAATTTACTGGATCTTATAAAAAAAAGAGTGCATTGCTTCAGACAAATTTATTTACGGTTGAATTTTAGTGCGTGTAATGCAGTGTTCATATTCAAATATATTTTCAATATATTTAGTAGGTGTAACACGCCTAAAACGCGGCTAGATAATATTAGTTACAACAACGATGTTTTTCATGCCTGCTTTTAAGCAAATAAGCACGAGCTTACAAGTCATTCGGACAGTATAATATATTTAATTGTTTAATTTAATTTAATTTTGATTTTTATTCAATTTAATTTAATTTAATTTTTAAAACGTTGTATTAAAACGATTCGCAAAGAAGAAGAAAAAGAAGAAGAAAAAGAAGAAGAAGAAGAAGAAGAAGAAGAAGAAGAAGAAGAAGAAATCCACGCCCAAACTTTGTGATAACTGCGAATCGTTTGTAGTTCCTCCAAATTCGATGTAAAATTCTCTTCTCCCTATCTTTGTGTTTCTCCAACATTCCTTACAATAGTCTCTTAAATTCCCAATCGTTTTCTCCAATCACGCTTCTTATCTCTCAAAAAACATTATAATGAGTTATATAGAGCGCAAATTTCAACCAAAGTTTTCAAATGCACCTTACACTACATTCTAATACACACAATCAGATTAAAGAAAGGATAAATACGTATATAAAAATAAAAACTCTCATTAAAAGGTTGCTTAACTAAAAAGGTCTTGAGCTTTTCTTTAAAAGTGTTTATATTGTATTATACTTGTTTACATTTATTTATTCTACGTTGACGATACAGCCGATAGACTGACTGCAGTCTCTATGGCGCATATTGTACAACTTTCTAGAACTTGTCATGTCTGAACATTTTAATTTTGTATATTTAAAACGCAGCTATTTTTGTGATTGAGTTGTCATGAATTGAAACTTTAAAAATTCTAATGTTGGAAAAACACTTTGTATAGTACACTTCTTGTATATAAATAGGCTATATCGAATTTGGTATGGCAGCAATATCCTTTAAGCGGATGAAACTACTTAACTAAGTATAGCTACATTCTATGTCCAAAAACAGTACCTTACACAATATTAATGAACTTGTCTCCCTACATTTCATGGGTATATAAAGGGGGAAGAAAGGCAACTTTAGTCATTCCTCTGGACAACAGTTGAACTAACGGTCGAGTCTCTCTTGGAAGCAAAAATGAAGACTTGGATTCTTCTTTCGCTTGTGGTGTGCACATTTGTACTGGTGTCAAACGCAGCACCAGCAGCCGATCCAGAAAAAAAGGTATTTCGTAAAACAACTTCTATTTCTTTTTGTGGTTCTAATTGGCTTTAAGGTTACGATACAGTTTAAGAAATGTTTTAATTTAGTAATCCATATCTTGCGGTGCACGCGGCAGACATGTCAGTTTTATGTAACAGTATGTATACTGGAGGTTTAGACTGGATGCGACGCAGGCTAGCAATCCAAGACTCCTTTGAGATATGCATCGGATACCCCTAAACCTAAACCTCTACATCACTTGAAAACTAAAATGAAGTTCTCTAAAAGATGGTTTATATAACTCCAACACACGTTTTTTTCTAAGAAACAGTAAATTTTGCCGAGTCATTGTTCTTAACTTTTCGGAGATTTCAGTGAATCAATTTGTTCTTATTTCTGTGAGCGGTTTTTAATGAAGAAAAAACAAAATAAAACAAGGTTTAGAAAATGAAACGCCTTGCTCCACATATGACTATTGTACGGCTGAATTTAGAGGCGAACTACCTTCATTGTTTGTTGAGCAGTCTTTACAGTTTTATGCTGTATCGCTAAGTTTTAATCAATGTTCTACCACACTAGCCAAAAACGTTCCTAGTTATCAAACCTCAGCCCGAGCTTGTTCTTAAATTGTTATTGAATTTTGGCAAATTTGAGCCTCGCTGTTCTTCTAAATTTGTTCTTATAAAAAAGCATGTAATACGCTGACTAAACCGTTTTTGTAAATCATAAATTGTATTCGTTTTTATTACAGTTTGGCAGCAGGAAGAAAGCTGAGTCACAACACGTATAAACCTATTATAAAGTTTTGATTACCATAACCTTGATAGGCTTTTGAATCAACTTAAACCCTTTGAAACCGGAATAAACGTTAGACACTCAGCCGGTTTCTAGCTGTTTTGTTTCCATAAGTCTGGGTAGTTTTAAAGACTGCCTTTTGTCTGTATGACGAGTGATTCAGCTCTCAACCTCAGCTAATGGAGTTTCGCAATTTACGTCAATCAGTGGTCACACACAAGACATAATGAAAAATTCATCCCTCAATGTACAAGTGTATTTCAATTATGGAAAATTGAATGATATTACAGTGAAAATCGTATATTAAGATTCTTCTGAAACCATTGTCGAGTAGAGATGAAAAATGGAAGACTTAATTCCAGCTAAAGAACTCGTTAACCTATAATCATAGTTTCCAACGACACGAAAATGAAGGCATCCTTTGTACTTTAGAACAATAGCAAGAACTCAGGCATAAATCTTCATTTTTCCCGAAAACTGAGTTCAGACTTTAGAGAAAAGAATGTAATGAAAATGTTTTTGAACTTACCAAAAACAGTTTTGAACTTACAAAAAACAGCTGATGTGAAGGAAAATGTTTCGATTAAAATATTTACATCCTCTTTTTAAGATAAACATTTCAAAATATTTGCATGGTATTTTAACCAGCTCTTCGAACTGTCGTCACAATACTTAGCGCAGACAGATTGATTATACGTTGCCCGAAAAACTCAGTCCAACAATATTATTCTTTATAACGCCATTTTCTTCCACCTTTTATGTATATTAAATGTTTTAAAATTAACAGCGCTTAGTTTACAGCTAAAGAACTTTTATTATTTTCCAAAATGCCGCACAAGATTTGGGAATTTGTGAACTGCAAATTATGTAGTTATTGGTTTGACGGTCCAAACAAATTATAAAAGCGATGAGGTAAACTGTGAAAGGTTATGTTAAAACTTTTTTTTCTTTTTTTTGATCGTTTCTATGCAGAAAGAGGATACGGCTGAAAATGCCTTGAAGAAACTCGACCAAGCAGTCGAAAAATCGGAGGACAATAAGCCGGAGGACAAGGAAACTGACACAGAACTTGAGTAAGTTCAGTTTGTAAAAACCGCTTGTAGTTAAATGAATTTAACAATTTATTAATTATGCTGCGTGGATTGAAAAACTAAATCCGCCATCTCATGACTTTGAATGCAAATTACGTCGGTTGATTAGAAGGATGGATAGAATTTTTTTTTTATTTTGCGTGAATCGAAAGCCCAAACAAGCCGGCCTTGTCTGCATGCTTCTCTGATGGGGGCAAAGTGGATAGAGGGAGATAAACTTGAGTATGATTCGGAAGCTTAGTCTAGGATGCTGAAAGATATAGATTTACAAGCCTACTCTGCGTCCTTAAGTCGCATTAAAAATCAACTTAAGTTGCCTTAAATTGTCTTAAGTTGCCTTAAATTCAAAGTGATAAAGGATTATTTCGCGATCTGTTATTCGGTCAAAAATAAGTCCGTGATCCGTTATTGGGTGCAATCGTGATCCGTTACTGGGTCAAAAATAAGTCCGTGATCCGTTATTGCGTTAAAACTAAGTTCGTGATTCGTAATTCTACCAAAAATCTCTTATCATGATCCGTTACAGCGCAAAATAAGACTGTGATTCGTTATCTGGGACCCCCCTTTATCATCCTGTAAATCGCCTTAAGTTGCATTAAATCGCCTTAAGTTGCCTTAAATCGCCTTAAGTTGCATTAAATTGCCTTAAGTTGCCTTAAATCGCCTTAAGTTGCTTAAATCGCCTTAAGTTGCCTTAAATCGCCTTAAGTTGCCTTAAA
>JAOCPT020576555.1:0-10622 GCA_026546935.2 Palythoa grandiflora | reverse complement strand
CCTTGTACTGATTATTGTAAAGCGCCTTTGATCATATACACATGGAAAAGGCGCTATATAAATGCTAATCATCATCAATCATCATCAGTAGCAGTAGCAGTAGCAATAGCAATAGCAGTAGCAATAGCAATAGCAATAGCAACAGCAATAGCAAAAGCAATTGCACTAGCTATAGCAATAGCAATTGCAGTAGCGATGGCAATGACAATAGCGATAGCAATAGCAATAGCTACAGCGATAGTAATAGCAATAGCAATTGCAGTAGCAATAGCAATTGCAATAGCAATGGCAATGGCAACAGCGATAGCAATAGCAATAGCAGTAGCAATAGCAGTAGCAATAGCAATAGCAATAGCAATAGCAATAGTACTAGCACTAGCACTAGCAATAGCAATAGCAGTAGTAGTAGCAACAGCAACAGTAGCAATACCAGTAGCAATAGCAATAGCTACAGCAATAGTAATAGTAATAGCAATAGCAATAGCAATTGCAGTAGCAATAGCAATTGCAATAGCGATGGCAATGGCAACAGCGATAGCAGTAGCAGTAGCAGTAGCAATAGCACTAGCACTAGCACTAGCAATAGCAGTAGCAGTAGCAGTAGCAACAGCAACAGCAATAGCAATAGTAGTAGCAATAGCAATTGCAGTAGCGATGGCAATGGCAATAGCGATAGCGATAGCACTAGCACTAGCAATAGCAATAGCAATAGCAGTAGCAGTAGCAGTAGCAACAGCAACAGCAACAGCAATATAGCAGTAGCAATAGCAGTAGCAATAGCAGTAGCAATAGCAAAAGCAATAGCAATAGCACTAGCAATAGCAACATCAGTAGCTGTAGCAGTAATAGTGTAATTGTTGTTATTATCATTAAGCGTCAAATAACACAGAAATAAGATCAGACGATATCATTCCATATAATCGTAAAGCAAAATCATCGTAGATACTTTTTTTAATCGTGCAGCCAAGTGTCCCCAAAACTACAAACAGGTCGGACAAACGTGCTTCACCTTCCACAGTACACCGCAGACCTGGGAGAACGCGGTCGCAAAGTGCGCTCGGGAAGGTTCTGTTTTATGGACACTGCAAAACAAACAAGAAGAGAACACTGTGAAAGCCATTATAGCAGGTAAGTCAGGTTTGTACTGATAATTTCAACCGTCTTAGATTTTCATTAAGATAAATGAAATAGGTTTGGTTAAAACCTTCCCGAGAAAACTTTACATCACTCCTTCATGCTCGTGCTTAAAGCCACACAACGGAATTTCCTTAATTAAAGACTGAACAACAAGTGCTATTTATTTCGGGATGTTCATTCACAGAAAAAGAAATGTACCAATGTTTGTTAATATAAAACATACTCTTCTATCCAGGGAATCGGATAAACACGAAGAGAGTGGAAGAGAGTGTTATAAATTTTGAACACTGGACATTAAAAAAACTGAACGGTGTAAGCTGTTATCCTGAGCACGATAGCTTGCAGCAGGATAACTTGTTTGATTAAATCTTTAATCGAATACTGCGCTTCAATCGTTTTGATTGGTTCACTCGAACTTGGTCATTAGGTCATATAACCTTTTAAAAAGTGAAACAGAATGGAGTAGAATTTGGCAATAACTTTGTATCTAATTGTTAAGAATTCAAAGAAGTTTAATAAAACAATTATTCCACTCACTTATCAATCTTGTTGGATGTACAACCCTGGTTCGTTGAATAATAGATTTCACAGTTCCTGAAGGGTAACTAGGCCTCTACATGAAATCGAGGCGAAGATTGACCTGGAAAGAAACTTATTAGCATGTTTATTATTTCTACTTCTCTAACTGTGCGGGGTCAACCTTCGCCTCGCTTTCATGTAGAAGCTTGGTTACCTTTCAGGAACCGTGAAGTGTCTATTGTTAAATACACCTTGAAGACTTCACATTGAGAAACTTGTAGGGTAAGCTGATATTCTGAGCAAGTTAACATTTAGTATTCTGTTATATACACCTAAAAGAGACTGAACTATAGATCTTTTCTTTTATCTACCCCGACTTAGTTTTGTCGCACTTATTCCTAACAGGGGCTTCAACAGATACTGTTTGGCTTGGTCTTCATGATCGACCCCGGGAAGGATTTTTCATCGCCGTAAGCGGTCGCCCTGTGAACTACTTTAATTGGCTTCCCTACGAACCGAATGGTGGTACTGGCGAGAATTGCGTTGACATGGCAACAACAACGTACGCTGAGTCATGGGCAGACCGCAATTGTAATGAACAGCGGCCTTTCATTTGTAGAAAGCCTTTACCAGGTGATAGTTTGTTAAACTTGTCAGGGGCAATTTTTGGTCAAGGTTTGTTGTGAGTCAGCGAAAAAATACAAGACCCTGGTTTCACTTTATGTGTGTAAGCTAAGCTAAATCCTTGTACGAGCCAAAGTGGCCCATTTGAGTAGGTGCTTATCCCCGGTTTCTGTAGTGTTAAGCGGACTCCCCCTGGATGGGACACTAATCCATCTCAGGTTAGTCCCCAGTAGAAGCTGGTACTCATTTTACCGACCTCGGAAGGATGCAAAGCTGAGTCAACTTTTTCAACACTCGGCTGGGTCGGGGATCGAACCTGGGACCTTGTGTTTAGAAGGCAGAGATCTTGCTACTGTGCCAACCATGCTGCTGGGGGCAAGTTTTTGGCAAGGTTTGGTGTGTGAAAAAACACAGAAACGGGTGAAATTTCACTAAAATTTCAAAACAATTGTTGGTTTCACTTTATTTGTGCGATTCCCTAAAAACGATTGAAATTGGCAATTTTTTCTTAGTTGAAAAGAAAGCGATTTTACAAGCGTATTTTGTTTGATGTCAAAAACAAAAATATTGATTCCAAGGCAAATTCAATATCCATTGTTAAAAATTCCATTGAAAGTAGTTGCTATGGTAACCACACCAGCCATTCTTGAGGAAATATAACAATTGTTGTCAAGTGAAAAGGTTACAACAGAATGTATAATTACCATACAAATTTTTCTCGGATTGGCTAGGGGAACAGAATTTTGATTAGTTGCAACCGCCTATTAAGGAAATTTGTTGAGTTGGAATTCCTTTCAACTGAAAAGAGGTTAAAATGCATATGAAGCCAAACTTCGTTTTCTTATCCTAAACTACAATGTGGTGTGGGTTTAACAAAACATTAGATAAACGAAGAAAGACATTGCTCTCCTAGTTTTTAGGGTTCAAAAATGTAGAAATTGATCCATTTTCAAATCTTGGCCCGTCTTGTTGAGGTTGGGTAATAGGAAGGCCTATGACGTCAAGTAAGTGAGTCAATGCCGGCTAACAATGAATGCTAATAAGTGTGGTGCTGGAGTGTTTTTTCTTATAGCTGTTTCGAGCAAAATATTTCGCACCAAAACTCTACACAACAAACTTCCCTTGACATACAAACAATAACTCACTTTTTTCGGCCAAGGTAATCAAAAACTCGGTCTGGAGCACACAATGTTGCATGTTTTACACGCCTTAAAACGAAGGGTAACTTTTTATAACTAAAGTCTTTTTTGAGATCACTACATTTCCAACCAAGGTAATAGAACATACGGATACTCCAGGTTTCGTTTTTCATAATTCGAACGTGATTGATTTTTTTCTTTTTCGGTTGTTTTACTAGGGATTGTATCGTACCGCCTTGAGTTGAGGATGAGCGGTTTGAAATCGCTGGCTCAACCCCAGACTTACACCTTGCAAATCCAGCTTCAGAACCCTTACTCTGGTTATCGCAGGGACCAAATTGGTGGAAATCTTCACGCTGCTATCACTAAAGAGGTAATTATCAATACATATAAACAAATATTATCCAACTTCATATTTCTTGTTTTCCAAAGTTTTTTGTTGTTTAGGTCAAAAACAGATGATGTTGAAAAACAAGAGACGTTTGAAGGAGATTATTTATTTATACAATGAAAAAATCCACGTCGGCGAAATTATTCAAGCTTTTTAAGCATTATCAATATATTATAGCATTTCTGTTTCAAAACTTTTCTTAAAGAGATCCAAATATTTCATATAAAGCCGGTGTACGCAAAATATGTATATTGAACTATTAGAACACGAGATCACAATTCCAATCAGCTGATAGTATGACAACTTCGAAGCTCGAGACATTTTATATAAATTGCTGATAGAAATTAAGAGCGAGTATGTTAATTGTTTTAGTAGAAATCTCTGGAACATAAACGACAGCACTACGATAATTTTTGATAAACAAAGTTTTCTTCAAAGATTTCTTCAGGCAGTCAATGTTGATGGTAGTATTTGCGTGCATATCTGCCCCGCGGTCAGTCAGTCAAGTGAAAATTGTTTTTAAAGATTATTGCTTTAAATTGTTTTTTTTTCTTACCTTCGAAAATTGTTTCACCATATTTTGTAGCTGCCTTCGTTTTATCTTGAATTGCTTTGTCAGTTAGAAGCTTCAAATCGTCTTGAGCGCCGTATTGGATCTCACAGGCACTGTATATCACCTGATAGATAGCGATTACGATAGCCAATCAGCATTTGAGATAGATAGTGTCTCTTTGTGTGTGTCTGATTGCCAGTCTATAGTTCCTATGTGTTATTTCAGCCAAAGAAAATCACAAAATACAAATCGTCAACAAGGTTACTTTGCATTTCTGACTTACCAACTGACATAATCACATACGTAGTTACATAATCTTAATTCAAACTTAAAGTCCGTTTACATATTTTTGCTACTGTCGCTCCTGTTGCTGAAAAACTGTGCCCAGTGCGATACGAGCGTCGTTGCGAATAAAGCTAAAGCTAAATCATTTTATGAACCTAAGTGGCCTACTGGAGCCGGTGCTAATCTGCTGTAAGGGACACTAATCCGTCGCAGGTTAGCCCCCAGCAGAAGCTGGTAATTATTTTAAGAACCTCGTTAGAATGTAAAGCTGAGTCAGCTTTGGCAGAAAAAAGAGGCCACACAAATGTTCAACGCTCAGTGGTGCCTTGTGGTTGAATGGCAGGGATCTTACCTTAGAGCCAATCATGCCGCCGTAGGGCTAGGATTGCCAATAAATTAATTTCTATATATCGCGGCAGTCGCCAAGCTCATTTTTTATCCACAGCTGCGACGCAGGTAATTATATGTTCACTGATTTTTACTTAAGCTGTAAAAAAGTAGTTTGCTCTATGGAAGGTGGGATGCAGGTAAACTGTTAGGTGGGCTGTGAGATTGTCTTGGGTATTAATGTTTGTATAATAACCCAAGTTATGCTCCCAATATGACTGGCTTTCGCATATGATCTATTAGAGGACAGACGCACGACTGACCTAACCAAGTTTAATTATTATGTAAAAGGAATAATATCCATGTTGCCGTGCGTCTGTTCAGTAATAGATCATAGAGGACGTCAAACTGCGGTAAGAATATCAGTGGCACACTCGGCTATCGCATCGTTTACCACGTTTTTGTTCTTACCACCTTTTGACGTCATCTGTTATTTATTATTGTACAGACGCCGGCAACATGGAATCTATTTGTTAAGTAGATATCTAAAAACCTTTTTTCCATATGTATTATGGATGGCTATATCTAATAGAAAAGATTTAATGACTACTGCCTAATATTGCAATTTTTTAAGTGTGCGTTGTTTACTAAACACCATTACTTTGACCTGGTGTCCAATACAATGTTCATACTTTACCCTGAAATAAAACTTTGTTTATCTATACTTTTTCATGGTGTCAAACTTAATATTTAATCTGTTTCAATGTAAAATTTGTTTAATATTCCCAAAAGTGCTGATTCCATTTTTTTGATGGTGGATATTTTGTTGAAGAGCCAGGAACAATGGCTAAATCTTTCAGTTTGATTCGATTTTCGCAAACGCACATGCTATTTTAAAACAAGTATTAAGTACCATGTTTGAAATTCTAATTTTAAGGAGTAGGCGTAGCATAGTATGTAAGTGCGCTGCCTTCTGTGCTGGAGGTCACCAGTTCAATTCTCAGTGATCCGTGTAGCTTGAGCTTTAAATACCTGTAAAACGGAGCACTGACAGAGGAAGGGGGATAAAGTACGCACCGAGGGCCACAAGTTTATCAGTTTCACTGTCACGCGTGTTACCCTCGTTAAATAAAATCTCTTTTACCTTTTTTTTACCTTTAGTTAATAATAAAAAAAAGAATAAGAACATCAGCGACACACTCTATCGCCTCGTTTGCCACTTTTTTGTTCTTACCACATTTTGACGTGGGGGATTTTTGCGATAGCTTTGTGCTACATTCTTAAATTGGTTCATCTGCAATCCTTTTTTTTGGAAAGGAAAATGGCATGAAAAATTGAGATGTCAATGTCGGGGTTTTTTGGAAAGAATATTTTTTGCGATAAATATAAGCAGTATTGTGTATGTAATTGATAATAGAAAAAATTGTTCTGGTTGAAGAAGAGTGAGGTAGTCTTTCCTTAAACTAAGTGATTAACCTTTAATGTTTTATTATATTCCAGTTGGAGCGAGTGTACGGTAACGGAGATTTGATTATGACCCCGCATGTGGAAATTTTGATGTAAGTTTGGCATTTTGAAGTATAATAATTAACCCTTCAAGCCTCAAGCCTTTTAGCCAAACATATAGCCTCGTTAGATCCCTCCCCGAGGTTTTCGTTATGCTTGGTCCGATCAACTTGAAATTGGGCATAAATGTTAATTTGAGTTCGAACTTTCATTTAATACCAATCACGTGACAATTTTCTTGTTACTATGGTTACCAGAGACAAAAATCCAAAATGGCAGCCATTTTGAATAAATTATTGATTTTTAAGATTTTGTCTAAAATTGAAAGATATAATAGGAAAAGGAAAGAAAATTTCATTTCTTACGATAAAAATGTAAAATACCGAAAACAAAAAGAAAAGTAATGATTATTTTTCAATTTTTAGAATAATATCTACAAAAGTTTTAAAAAATCCAACTTTTGTGACCTCCTGTGATGACGTCATGTGATGACGTCATCAATGATCAATTGGTCAAGACGTTCAGATTTGAGGCCAAAACAATCGAGGGGGGAAGGGATCTGTTCGACGCCCCCCTTGAGGCTTCTAGGGTTAAGGGTTATAGGGCCGGCTTGAATTAAAGTGAATCTTTAGATTTTTTACGTTCTCTAACAACGAGCGACAAAATCGCCTTTCGAGAGTTTCAAGTCACAGGAAATTTGTTCGTTTTCCCTAAGATTTTTGCAGTAGCTTCTTCAATATATGAAGAACAAACGCGTCTGCGTTTTTTGTTTTTCGAAAAATGTTTTGTTTTAGATCAATTTTTGTACGGTCATTAGACTTTTTTTTTAACCCTAATTCGAAAAAGCGCCATACCTTTTCTTTGCAATTGTATATTAAAAAACGCAGACACGTTTTTTAGCACTGTTGGTATGGAAAATGGCGGATTGATTAAATCATTAAATATCAATAATCGCTGGGACTGGTAACTTGCGAAAGGCGATTTTGTCGCTTATCTCTAGAGAACGTAAAAAGTCTAAAAATTCATTCTAATTCAAACTTTTGTAATATAGTTCGAAAGCCCGCGCTACAAGCTTTAATTTGATATTAGGTTTAGGTATCTACGGTTTAAAACAGATGCGCTGTATCTTTTTGATGCAAAACAGCCCTAATTGTATAGGGTAACCTTAAAGCAATAAATCTAATTCCAACCAAAAAAGATTCGGCTATTTAGAGTCCAATTCGGTGGGAGGTCTGTGAGATTGTTCCCGACTTACCATCCTGAGTTCGTTTTCTTACCGGATGATCAAACTTGCCCGTTCTATTTGCTCTGTTTCTGTAGCCAAAAAGCGGAAAGAGAGCAGCTTTCAGTTCCTCACGGTACTCTTTGCAGAAAATGAAATAAAAACATGGGTTTGTAGCACAGTTTGTATGAGAAAGCAAAAAAAGAGTTAGTTCCACAGACAGAGGAAGCGGCAATATCTGGTAGTTTATGCTATAATAATGGGCGACATGCATAGGAAACCACGTCACAGCAAAAGTTGATGCCATAGTAATGAGCATACAGGCGACTTTCTTGGTCTGTTTTCTTCTTCGCCTTTCATTTCTATCAGTTCTGTGTCCTGGTATTTGTCTTAACCACAGAAAATGGACAACGCGAAGGTATAGGATCGATATGAGAACGAATGGTGATACATAAAAAAGCAAGAAATAGCAAATATATTCTGTCTTATAGAGTTTGTCTCCTACATCTTTAGCTATATCTAAATATATACTGCCACACAATGTCTGAGAACTCCGTGTGACGCTGTTCATTCGAATGAGAGGGAACGAAGAACAAATTAACGAGATTAAAGCAATGACAAAAACAATATTTATAACAGTTTTTCTTGTCATTGGCCTTTTCACGTTTGGAACGATGGCCAGATATCTATCAACGGTCATAGCAGTAAGGGTAAGAATGGAGGAACTGATGGCATAGGCCACACCAAACAGCCAAAATTTGCACAAGAATGCTCCAACTCCACCTGAAAACCACAGATGTCGCAGAAAAAAACGTTTGGTTTCATGCGCGACGATGATCACAGCATACAGTATGTCACTAGCAGCCATATTGATTACAAAAATGGCGAACGGTCCTCGGCCGGATGCCAGCAGTTTACGTGCAACGTGGATGACAAAGGAGTTTCCCACAAGGGTCACAAAGAACAGAACAAGATAGGCCACCGTAAAACCAATTTTTACTGCGACTGGCATATTATGGCTGTAATGCCATGTTCGGTTGTTAAGACCTGAGCCGTTCATCTCTGAAACTCGAGAAATTCTTCTTTTCATAAGATATTGTTTTGGAGTCAGTGCTCAAGTCTTAGACCAAATATTGCCTAATATCGCCCACTATCCCGCCTAATATCGCCGATAGCTGCCCAATCTCGCCCAACATTTCCATTCGCTTATTTCAAATTTTTAGTGCTCAGCTTGGTTGGCAGCAAACACAGTAGATACACAATTGCACAATTGCACAATTATCAATGCAAATACATCAAATCAGTTTAAAAAATTTAAAAGTTTGACACCCTTAGAAAATTTGCCGTAAGGTTTAGTAAAAAACTATGTTATTTAAAAGCGATTGTATGATCATCGTCTTCATTCAAAATATAGTACCGATTCTTAATTTAAAAGAAAAGTGTACAGGTTCTTTTTTAATACATATTATTTAGTGCAAAGTATCAGGATTCAAATTTCATTTAAATACAATATATTTACATTGTTGATTGCTTATTGTGACTGCATTTCATGCTTTTACATGAGCGTTGTGTAATCAAGTTCTGCCTTTCGCAGTACCAGTTTTATGGCTGAGCTTGAAGCTGCATCCTCGATTTCAGAGCAAAGACTTGAGGTTGTGCTTTGCTGTATATAGTTGCTCGAGCTCATACGGGTCTCCGACGCTCTTGGTGCTTCCAGTTGATTTGCAAAAATATTTTGGCTGAGGATGGACTTAGAATGTGAGACATTTGCTTCTGGTTGTGTTCGTTAGCCGATTTATAAGACTGAAGGAGATGTTTATGTCCACTCAGTTGAGCTACGTATATTTTAGGAAAATTATCGTCAAGTAAACTGCCAATATCCGAATTTCAGTAACACAAACCATCACATTATCCGCTGGAAGGCCATTGGATTGTAGGAACCAAATTCTCCGCCTTTGAAGAGCTTGTCTTCTTCCTTGTCTGTAAATGAGCGAGTAGCTTAACGATTCCCTTTGCCTTGGCGTACGAGGTTTTTACGCTTTGCCTCGAGCACTTTTCTTAGTAAAGCAAACTCTTCGTCTTTCAGGATATTCTTCTTGGAGTTGGAGTCTGACAAAAAAACGTTGCATAATTGGATACCTCGCTGAAAGCCAGTTAATGTGCCTGGCTCGTATTCTTCGCTATTTTGAAGAAGGAAATCTTTGAAAAACATTGCGAGATGACAATCCAATTTGTGTGCCGGCAAGTCAACATTTTTTTTGTTTTTTTTTATTCCAACAAGAAAACGGCACGAGGTGTTTATGTCGCTTGTCGTCTTTCTCTCTGTATTATTAATTTTTTGTTCCTTTACAAAGTTTAAAGTTCTTCCTGGTTGTTGCTTTCTTTCTCTTCATTTGTGTTTTCGCTTATTTCATGTGTAGCCAGTTTATCGTCCTCGTAAGAAAATAATTCGCTAACCAAATGTTCCTTTGCCTCCCAAAGTCCAACCCCTCGTCCATGCCGTGGGAGGTGGGAAGCAGGCAAAGTATGGGATTGCCAAACAGGGCGAAGTATGGTTGGTACAATTTTACCTGAGCCGCCACGGTTGCCATGAAGGCCTGTTAGGATCAACCCAGAAACGCCTGCTCGCTAACGGGGCTCTGGTGAAGCTTGGTGGGCCAATCCCCCGCTAAGTGGATTACTAATGATTACGGAAACACCAACAATTTGTAACTACCAGCACGACTTTGGATTGGAAGAGCCTTCTGAGAGAAGTGCAAGAATGACACAGGGTAGACAAACCCGCAAGGAATCTACACTGCCGAAGCTTCTGACACCAAAGACGATAACAAAAATAGGAACGTGGAATGTAAGGTCCATGTATGAGGCAGGTAAAGCGGCTAATATTGCGAAGGAAATGGGGAATTATGGTTTACAAGT
>JAOCPT020576505.1:0-10623 GCA_026546935.2 Palythoa grandiflora | reverse complement strand
AATTATTAATATATTTTTTTTTTTATTTATTCATTTCACTTGCTATTCTTTTTGTTTCGCCTCCCCCTGACTATTTTTACTTTTCTAAATTCAAATATTTTTTTTGTTTTTTTGTGTTTTTTTCCCCCCCCCCCCCCCCCCCCCCCAATTTAGTCTCGTGACATTTGTGAGCAGATAGTTTGTTGATAAATAACGTTTTCAGTGCACTAGCGGTGGAACATTGAAACCCACATATTTGGCAGGCAGAGTTAACGTTTAAGAAGTATCTCTACATACCATCTTGCTAAAAGGGTTCACTTATTTATTTTTCGAACCTATATTAAAATGTTTGCTTTTCATACGTGATAACTCGTTCATTGTGCATTTAAGGACGTCGTTTTTATACTCCACTTCAGTCTCAAGACTCGAAAATCTAAATTTCAAATTGAAGTGTTCAATCTGTCAATTATGTT
The DNA here is from genome assembly GCA_026546935.2 of Palythoa grandiflora. NCBI lineage: Eukaryota > Metazoa > Cnidaria > Anthozoa > Zoantharia > Sphenopidae > Palythoa > Palythoa grandiflora. The sequence continues at coordinate 10,171 of JAOCPT020576505.1, read as the reverse complement.
TATCAGTTGGTTTCTACCGAATCCAATAAATATAAGATGATCTGCGAAATATAAATTAAACAAGAAAGTTACACGCAGTTTAGCTTGCCTTTCAGTTTTTAACACTCCGTAAAATTCCTGCTAAGATTTTATTCTCTGCGATTGATGTATTTCCCGTCGCTTCGATATTTTGTTTTCAAAATAAAAAAAGCACTGAAAAGAATTGACCTAAAACTTTAACTAAATCTTTAAAAATTGAAAAGGAAACATTGCTAACTTATTCACGAGCGTTTGAACTGCAGCTCAGTCTAGTAGAAGTAAACCGTAGCGTTTTGTGTCCCTGTAAAGGCAGTGATCCAATTAAAAAATATATAAGTTTATGATCTCTAGTTCAGATACAGTTGGATAGTATAAGAAGATCTATCAGGGTAATACGTAATGCAGTACTGTCTAGTCAATAAACCTTACAAGTTACAGCCGAATTGTTTCAAAAGATGCGATTACTTCTTTGAGTATAAAACCGCAGTCCAAAACTGACAACAGGCAATTTAAAATACAGGCAATTTTTACCTTATCAAAAACAACCATCACTATATCAGTGACCTTTTTTCTTTTTTAAAAAAGTACGAGTCGACCGATAACAAACACTTAATACAGGTATTTATCGCGGTTTAATTTGAGAAGATTTGACGAATAAAATGATAGGTACAACTTTAGTTTTACTGTAAAAGAATAATAGTTTCAGGAGAAATATTTGTTACGAAATTAGCTTGCTATTCTACTTAGCTGTACTAAAACTTTTTAGCTATATCGTAGAGATAAGACAGAGAAATACGATCACTATACGTACGACAAGGTATCACGCACATAAATGTTATCAAAAACAATTCAAAGCCGAATCCATAAATGAGTTGCCAGAAAATATTGCCATTTAACACTCGTAAAACCTTAAGCATTACAATCTTATTTTAAGTTTATCAATCCAGAGCGACCGATTAAGAATTTTATGTAATGTTTCGTTTTACCTAAAGTGTATATATACTAGACAACGATAAATGTGATCGAATATGCTGTGTTGTCTTGAAGGGTAGTTCCATTAGTCATGTCTTAAAATTAATACTATTTTTTGTTGTAAAATGAAGGAACAAAAATATACGCTCTTCCTTCATTAAATGTAAAACAGAATGTAACTTGAAAAAAAAATATAAGGCGAAATTCAATAATTGATGTATCCTTATATTGATCGGGAATTAAAAGCTGTGAAAGTTTATAACGGATTGCACAAAACATTCCCAGCTAAAGCGAATAATCATTTCACCATAAACCTAATTCAAATCTATGTTTAGCCGAGGCACAGTCTTTAACTAAACTTCGGTACGTTAAAAATACGGTGATTTTCGTTTCAGGAATTTGAAAAGGCTTTCAAAATGACTTTTGAACTCAGTTTAACCATTAGGCAAAACTAAAAGGCAGATTTTTTGTCGACTTACCCTGGAGAGAAGACTTCGCTTTTGAACGCTTTGTTCAGCCAGAGAATCGAAAGGAGATGATGCCATCGACAACATTTTGAACGCTGATTCTGTTCAATGTGGCTTTCTCGCGTATGATGAGATAAAATTACCGAGCAAATACCAGAAATTCAAAATAAACATGTCTTGCGCTTCGCGTCACCTCGGAGCATTCCCAGAAATTATTTTCCTGTGTTATGTACGTATGTTTTGCCGTCGACTTGCCATCTGGCAAATTCACATCAAATATTCATGAATCTACAAGGCAAAAACGAAAATCCCCCAAGGTTTGATTGCTTGACTCAGCCCCCGCTTTCTGATTTCGCCAGAACTAGCTGCTTCCAGGTTGTGGGTTTACTGAAGACCATTTAGTTTAATATATTCAATTTTTTTCTTTGGTTTTGTCGGGTTGTTTTTATAGCGAAGCTGAGTGTCAAATTTGCATTTTGTGCAGTAATGTTGTTTTGAACGATCTGATCGAAATATGCAAATCGACTACGACTTTGGTCTTTTTTGTAAATCGAGTTTCCATTGTGTAATTATTGCGTTTAGGTGCTCAAGTTTTATAACTCTCCAATCAGAGACTTTAGTCTGACAGTGTTTCAGCGGGGGTGATGATTGGGGCAGATATTATGACGTAAGCAGTGAAAAAGAGAAACACCAAATTTGGTTTTATCGATAACAACTTTGCTGTTTAATTCATTTTAGTATCATCATATAGAAAAATTTCTGTTTTCTTTTTTGAGTTTACAGAACTGATTAAAAACTGACACAGACGTGGCAGACCACAACTTGCATGTTTGGTAGAACATTTGCCTCCGATTATAGTTATGATAGTAATAACACATAATTATCAGTTCTATTATATGACTTTTTGTCGTTAGAGTATTGTTTCGATTCTTAAATCAAAGGAATTCGATGATTACCTCAAGGAGGAGTAGCTTTACTTCGTTTGTTCTTGACAAAACGAAAGTGTTTTAGGATTACTCTGGGACCCAAAGTCGCCGCTACTTTGGGCGACCTAAGGCGACTTTACGCGACTTAAGGCAACTTTGCGCGACTTGAGGCGACTTAAGAAGAAAATAGACGAAAAACTATCGGGTCTCTGTGCGATTTAAGGCAACTTTGTGCGACTTTGCGCGCCTTTAGGCGGCTTTTCGCGACTTTTAGGCGACTTTGCGCGACTTTGGGTCCGAAAGTAGGCCTTGTTTTCAGTTAGTCTATCACGTAGAATTTATGGATACTGTGAAAAGAGTTGCTTAAGATCTACGAAGTGAGCGAATTTTGTGCTTGAGAGCCAAGAGATTGGCGTCCAACTGCAGTCTATCTTCGATTTGTTTGTGACGGCGCTGATTGGCTCAAATGCATTTCTATTGTATTGCTTGAGAGCCAAGAGATTGGCATCCAACTGCGGTCTAGCTTCGACTTGTTTGTGATGCTGCTGATTGGCTCAAATACATTTCTATTGTATTGCTTGAGAGCCAAGAGATTGGCGTCCAACTGCAGTCTATCTTCGATTTGTTTGTGACGGCGCTGATTGGCTAAAATGCATTTCTGTTGTGACACGTTCTGAATTGTCTAGACAAGGGCCAACTTCTATACCTCGTCTCAAAGAGGTAAAAAACAGCAATCTGATTATTTGTTTATGAATTATATTAACATTAATTATCTCGTGGACAAGCTTTCGAAAATTACCCTTTCCAGCACACTTGCTGTAATTCGTATCTGTGTCTTGCGCTTGTTATTCACTGTCTCCCTTTACGCTGCATGTTGCTAGACAGTTAGACGTTTGTGCGCAGGCTCAGTGTTTAGACATGTGTGCGTATGCGCATCCTGTTGCAAGAATCAAACTTGAAATATGAACCTTTAGTGATTCTTGTGCCTACCGTTAAAGCTAAGCTAAATCCTTTTACGAGCCTAAGTACCCCATTGGAGCCGGTGCTTATCTCCGGTTTCTGTGCTGTTTTAAGCGTATGTGTTAAGCGGATAAGAGTCATTGACTCCCCCTGGACGGGACACTAATCCATCGCAGGTTAGCCTCCAGCGGAAGCTGGTACTTATTTTATCGACCTCGGGAGGATGGAAAGCTGAGTCAACTTTGGTCGAAAAGAAGGTCACACAAATGTTCAACACTCGGCTGAGCCGGGATTTGAACCCGGGACCTTGTGGTTAGAAGGCAGCGATCTTGTGCCTACCGTGCGTTTGCGCAAATGCGTAAATGTGTAATGTAAATCGTTTTAGCCGATCAATAAACAACTTAGAATTCGATAACTGATTGGAGATCTCGAAGAATCGGTAGCTATAACCGAGAAATCTTCGCTTCAGCAATAGTTTCCTTCATAGCCAGAAGGTTTTGGAAAATGTTCGTTTAATGTCAACTCTTGGTTACTATGGCAACATAACCATCAAATGACGACGCTACTCTGCTTTCCGCATTTATTTTCAAAATATGTTAAAGTTATTAAATATATTCCGTGTAACCATAGAAACGTCTTTATGAAACAAATATTAAAAAGATTCCTTAGTTTTCTTTTGTAAGCTTGGAAAACCTGTATCATTTATACAATATTAAAGTTTACTCGTGCCAAATTTCATAGACTCGCTCTGACGTCACGCGTGCGTGATACTAATGATGGTGCGAGCGTACGTGCCTTCTGTTTTCTGAGTTAATCTGCTACTCCATGACGTCACATGAGGTAGGAACAAAAATTGACGAGTGTGTTGGAGGAGAGAAAGATGTCATTTTGCCACTATCCCCACCCCTTTTGCGTCATAGCGTATTCTGTCAAGGTAACAATATCCTTTTTCCTGCGAAACGGTCTTATCGCTTTTGGAAAGTATTTGCATCTGGCGCATAAACGTGAGCAAGTCGGGCAAACCGAGTTTTACGGCGTTGTGCAACGAAAATTTTAAGAATTAGATTTAATTTTTGTTGAATATTATTCTCCGGTCTAAATCTTCCTTCAAATTCAATTACCTTTTAGTAATTCAGCACATTTTTTCTCATAAAATTAAGAAAAAAAAATTAGAGAACTTTAATAGGGCACAAGTTTTCAATGAATACAAAAACAAAATAAAATAAAATAAAATAACACATCCTTATTAGATTATAAAATATATAAAGATGAATGGTTTTCCGTAAGATTTTTCAAAACGTCCTAAAATGTATTGAAATTTTGATAATAATCTGATTTTGGAGAAAAAAATATAATCATTATGATTCTGGTGTTTCTTTTGATGAGCACCGTTCGTGTTAGGAGCTGAGTTGTGACTAAATTAGCACCTAAATTTCGTTGTGTTGTTCCTTAGATAAAAATCTCAACAAAATTTTACCAATATCACTTTAAAGCGGTCTTTAATTTTTTAAGATGAGAGTTAACAACAAGTTTACGGATGTCAGAATTGCGATTTGGATAAAATACAACTGTACCTTGAAAAAAATAAAATCATTTTTTACTACTTTAAATTTGCATTTGAGTTAACTTTTGGACAAGTGTTGATTAGCTAACCATGGATCCGTAATTATGTTTTTCGAGTTATTCAGAACTTCTATTATTTTTGATTGCCGGGAAGATAAGAAGAACATTCGAGATTTTTCACAAGAAAGACTAAAAATATGTTTGATCCCAGCTTCACCAAAAACTAAGAATTGCCTCAGAATTAATTCGTGTCGAAAAGTAGGCTCAGTTTATTAAGCGATACATTAGAATGAATTTAAAAGATTAGAAAATTAGCTTGCTTTATTAGTTACCGCATTTTTGATTTTTAAAAACTTAACATTAAAAGGTTGCTTGTTATGTTGATAATTGCCCCAATTCTTTTACAAATTTACATCATGATTTGACTGGAAGTTATTCTAAGAGTTATATCATATTCTACACAGGCTGATTATCCCCAATTCGTGATAATAACGACCGCCCTGTGGTACCTACACAAACAGCTTAACAAGCAAAACGGGCTTAAGACTTATTACAGCTATGTATACTAACTGTAAAGTTTAGTTCACTATTTGATGGAAACGAGTGGAGCTTGGGGCGAGACTGAAGAGATAAGTGATCATGGGGACACGTGACAAAGTCAACAAAGACAGCACAAATGAATTAATTTTTGCACAGAGCTGCGAAAAAATATTGTTTTATTCTTTTCAATGGCGCCTTGCAGGTGATTTTTGTTTTGTCTGATCTCGCGTTTGCAAATCGCATTTTGTGTGGGACGATTGATATTCGACGCCTTGTATATTTAAAATCGCAAAATTTGACAACGAAGAATTTTCCTCGAAATAAAAAAGATAATGATTTGCATCCGTAAATTCGATCTAACTGACATTTTTGATCGTCAAAAGGAAAATAAGATTGCTCCTAATTGCTTGTAATTTTTTCTTTGTGCTGCAGCGTCAAATGCTAAACTAAATGTGCAGACGTAGCCAGTACTCTTAGACTCTGAAGAATTCTACAATAAAGCGACTTTTTTTGCATTTCCGTTTTCTTAATCCCTACAAAATCTATTGTACAACATCAGTTTCGTTTACCTGGCGCCGTATAGAAGGTTGGTGAGACATGTCTTTTTAAAGAGTCGCTTTCTGAAAGTCCCCGTTGTGCTGTTTTGCGATCCACCAACTTGAATTCGCCCCTCTAACAACATCAACCGATTTTACTGCTGTGATCTCTCTTTCTTGATCGGATAAACCAGTGACGTTTTTATAGCTGCAGTGAAATTGCTGTCTTCATTTCTTAGCACGAATTCATCAACCGACCACAGCCGGCCTCAGTTGTACGTACTGTATGTACTCTCTTAATTTAAAGTATTTTCTATTCAATGGAAATTAGTTAAATGGTGACATAAACTGTTATTACGACAGGACTAAAATAGTTCTTTTTCTATTAGCTAAACTACAGCGATTGGTCAGTAAATCGTAAGCGCATCAAAGATTTATTGTTCGACGCGCTGGAGTTTAATTATTCGAAGATAAACCAACTTTGATAAAATTTTGTTCTTCGGCTTGTTCAGTGTAGTTTAATATACGTGAAGGGAATTTTACCGATTAAAGTAAAACTAATCAGTGCGAAAAATTCCCTTAGCTGAAAGGAAGGCCGTGAGTGAAATTCTCTAAAAAGCCAGCTGCGAGAACATTCACAAAGTTAGCAAGTGTTGTGACTTAAGAAATTTAATTATGGATGACCGCATGTTTTGTTTAAAATGAACGCACTTCCCAGATCCAACTCTCTCCCTATCAGTGTCTCAGTAAGTGATTGCAGTAGACGCGCGATTAAACTTCCACTATAGCTACACGCTTTTTTTCTATAAGAACAATTTTATAAAAACAATGAGGCTCAAATTTGCCAAAATCTAAGAACAAGCTCAGGCTGAACTTCCATAACTAGAAAAGTTGTTGTGGTAGAAAATTGACTAAAACTTAGCGATACAGCATAAAACATAAAAAGATTTACTGTAAAGACTGCTCAAAAAACAATGAAGGTAGTTCGCCTCTAAATTCAGCCGTACAATACATGTGTGGCACAAGGCGTTTCATTTTCCAATACCATGTTTCATTTTGTTTTTTCTTCAACAAAAACCGCTCGCAGAAATAAGAACAAATTAAGAACAAATTGAGGCTGAAATCGCCAAAAAATTGGGAACAATGAGCCTCGGCAAAATTTACTGGCTTTTATAAAAAAGCGCGTATTTTAAGCTTCGCTGGTCCATGTTTGAAATGTATTACTCCCATCACGGAATAGGCATAGGTAATCACACGGCGGTTCAATTTGGAAATAATTTTAACTAATTTTGCACGAGTGGGTTTTTCAAAAAGTATCAAACGAACTCATGCAATTTGGGCTTTTTGAAAAACACGAGTGCAAATTATTTTCAAATTGAACGACAAACGTTGTGTGATTACTTTCTAATAATAACGAAATTACCAAGTAAGTTCTGCTTTGAACGCTGGCAATTTTGCAAATTTCAGCTTCAACTATCACGCCACCAAAACAAAAGAATTGATTGGTTCTTACTAAACATTAATTGTTTATAAGCCAATCAAAAGCGACAATTCTGTGAGTAAATTGCACTGTGTTTACAAAAAATAGGACTATTCTCATGCAGAATCGAGTAATTTTGTTATGTATATGCATAGTTACTTGAGTCAGCTGGTTATGAAACTCGTTAACTTTCCATGTTCTATGTTTTTATTCTCTCTTTCACTATTGAAATATGACGTTGAGAGTGCACAAATTACAAAAGGCTTTGAGATGTAAATGAGCAAACGGCCAATCGGGCAAGGGAATATCACACCTAGAACAAAACATCATAACCGTGACAGTGCACACAACATGAAACAAAGCAACATTGTAGTCTCTTTTGTAGTCTGCTACGTTTCACAACCAGTCCACTCTACTAACTTTGATCACACTTAGCTGCACGTAGGAGTAGTTTTAATCATACATTTAAGTTCACAGTTGTCATATAGCTTCGTCAGAAAAACGTAGGGAATGAGAAACCATATGGATTAGTAAACTAGATACTTTGGAACCCCAGCCTTAAACGCGCCTCTTTTTAAAAGATTACAAAATATTTTTTTGTAGGACAATGTGACGATCACGCCAAGCATTCTGGGTAGAATCTCGTCCTACTACTACTTAAACCACCTCTCAGTACGCATGTTTCGTGCGCGGTTGCATGACGACTGTAGCCTTTCTGACCTGTTGCAAGTATTGGCGGTAAGACTGAGACGTATTCGAATCTTAAATGTTGATAAGCTTGGGGTAAATGAATTCAACATTTTGAATATTGTGTATAATTTTGAAACAATAGGGACCTTAAGCAACAAGGACGCCAATGACGACCGCTCACAAAAAATTTGTATCTGATTTGCTCTTTACTTCTTTCTGCGGATAATTAAGTTTTTGTTTTCTCGGCATTAATCTTGGTGAACAGAAAACAATCAAATGTTCCTCCTTGAAGGCAAAGAAATGCTGAGATTATTTTTGTTTTCACCTCCTCGTTTTCCCAAGAACTCCTAAAATGGTCTTTTCACGTTCTGTTTAATAGCGACAACGACGTGCAGGTGGTCAGCTATAGGTACATTCCAACGTGCAGTTATTGTATTTACTATTGTTCTTTCATGTCGTCGTCAGCGTCGCCGTCCTCGCAGCTTAACCAAAACAGAAGGGGTAGAAAGAAATATAAGCTAATTATGCATGTGTTAAGTCAACAAAGCCTGGCGAAACCATTGCATGATATTCTTGTGAAGGTGCTTCGTTTTAACTCTGGTTGGTTCAAGGTCTATCTCTTTTTATATTTCAGATGATTTAGACAAATATATTTTGCTTTTATTTTTATTCGAACGGCTATACCACATAAGATATCAAGTAAAATTTAAAAGAACTCAAGGGTGACGGGAGAGAAATGGAATGTTGACGGCAGTGAAGTGCTGAACTATGGCTCTAAAAAGATAAGACGTTTTTGTAGAGCGTAGCTAATAACCACATATATTTAATATCAGTAGACAGGCAAGAACTTCTAAAAACATTAATTTTTTCTACTCATCAAGACAAACAACTGGTTCAAAAGTTAGAATGAATAACACCAATTATTTCTACTCTTCAAGACAAACAAAATGGTCACTTTATAGGGTTTCATCAACTCATTCAAAAGTTAGAATGAATACCACCAATCGTTTCAACTCTTCAAGACAAACAAAATAAATGGTCACTTTATAGGGTTTCATCAACTGGTTCAAAAGTTAGAATAAATAATACCGATCATTTCTACTCTTCAAGACAAACAAAATGAATAGTCGCTTCATAGGGTTTCATCAACTGGTTCAAAAGTTAGAATGAATAACTACAATCATTTCTGTGTAGTGTAGCTAATTGCCACATACATTTCAGTATCAGCAGACAGGCACGAACTTCTAAAAAATACTACTCTTCTCTACTCTTCAAAAAAATAGCAATGAATTGTAACTTTAATTGAGGGTTTCATCGACCGGGTCTAAAAGGTGTGACATTCCTGATTTATATTACAAAGGTTTTAGCTGAATAAGGGTGGAATAAAGTGTTTATGTTTAATGCGTGTTTGATTCTTCAATCCTCATGCAGGATGCCGAAGAGTACACGCAGCTGCCAGTGCGACATAACGAGGATGCAATTAACAGGTTAGAAACTAGAACTGAATTCACCTGTTACTCTAGATATTTCTATATTTTGCATTTGCTTCAGGGAAATGAGTTGAATGTATGCGAATCCATGCCTGTGCGATGGATGTGAATACATACGTACCCCTCCAACAGAATTGAGCGAATATTTTTGTATTATACCGGGTGGCCCAAAAAAGGTATTCCTCTTTGATTTAGTTTAAATAAAAAAGTAAAAGAACTCTTACATTTAAACAATTGGCATGTTATTAAGTAATTTAAATAACTTAAATTTTGGTACATACCATGTGCATTTTAATACAGTATGGTCAGAGATAAGTGCATTTAAAGTTAAGTTAACGTTCCTGGAAATGCCAAAAATGAGCTAAAAACGGCCTATTAAATGTTAAGAGGCTGTCCGCCTAAGAAACGACCAATGAATTTTCGACAGAAAATAGATTTCCTTCAAATTTTGCGCACTGAAAGTACAATCTATGTGATGAATTAAAACAGCAATATTTTCACTTGCAGCCCTTTATTTCAATTTTTACGA
>JAOCPT020576466.1:0-10623 GCA_026546935.2 Palythoa grandiflora | reverse complement strand
ATTGTACATGTACTTTCTTGCCACTTTGTCTCAAGAGATATACCTGAAAGAACTGCGATTTGGTAAATGAAAAAACACGAGATGTAAAATTGTTATCTGCGAACTTTAGTCAAGAAGCCTACCGAAAAGCAAAGTTTTTAACAACACTGTATGAATTATTTGCAATAGGTTATCATAATAAGTAAATGTTCTTCACCTTTTCTCAGCCTCAGCATGTTCTTAACATGTTCTTAAATTTTTGGCAATTTTCAGCCATGTTCTTATAAAAAGGTTCTTATATAAAAAAAAATGTATATTTTTTTGTGGATGCGAGTATACTCTGATAATTATAAAACTATTGGTGCAGAAATTTGCTATATTTCTCATTAAGGGTTTTAAACCTTTCATGGTGGTGCGGGAATGTTTTCATGAAAACATGCGGAGTTTAAGTCATCAATTTGTTCTTGTTAAAAGCTGCTCAACAAATGAGCTGCATAAGATATTAATATTTCTCTCAGTTATATTTTTGACCGACAGAGCAAACAATGCGCGGGTCATAGTAGTATACTAGTTACATGATGTATGTGTTCTTGAAAATTCTTTTTTCATTGTTAATTTCGGTGAAATACTTTTGGTTGAATGAATCGATTATTTAACTTTTTGATAATAAGGAATCGATTTTAAATGACTTCAGTCCTTTTTGCGTATTAATGACTCATTGTGTTTTGTGGTAAACGTAGTCCGTTGAAAAATAGAATTTTTGGTCAATGTTTACCTGAATTAAACTAGTTCGAACGCAAAAAAGCTTCCTTTTTTCTCTGAAGAACAGTTCTCTTTCCCTTTCTTTCATTTTGGAATTTTTAAATTGTAATGTACAGTCTTTGTATAGAATATGGAAATACACAAAATAATAAAGTTCAAAATGTTTTCTTAGAGATTAGCACCGCTTTGAAATCTAATGTCTGGTTGTATTTTGTATTTTCCTGCCTGAATTGATGCCAAGTTCTGATGTGCCAAGTCGATGAACTAACAACGAACAACTACGATGTGTCTTACAAACCTGTCAACTTCAGGGGTTTTATTACTTTTTATTTGTTTTTGGCCGAAATAGTTGTTTTTGCCCTGTGTCGGTCAGTCGACAATCGAATTTACAATAAATAAGCTTGTTTGAATCGAATGCTCTACAACATCTCTACTACGTACTCTCTACACATGGCGCACTACACTAACAAAATCAACAATAAAGCAACACAAATGCGTATAAATGTGGAAAACTATACCGGCTTGCGGTCATGCTGTAGCTAGAATTTGCAACTCCACAGCTATAGATCAGTTATAAGTTTTATCCTGGTTAATTTAGACTCGCATACAGAAAAATCTGATCCAAATGGTGAAGTTGCGAATAATTCAATCATAGATATTTTGGGAGTTTGGTTGATCTTTTATCCAAGGAAGATTACATAAAGTGAAAATAAAATCTCACAAGTCTCTGTTATGAAAAAATTGCATGTGTGCTTACCTTTTCACAATGTTCAGCGAAATCCTCCACAGCTCATAGAAGGATGGAAAACCTTAAAATGATCATTTGCATTTAGTTAAAAAAACGAATCCGTTCTCTACATATCAACTGTTGTTAAAACTAAATTACTTAATGCTTACTCTGTTCTACAGAATTTCATCATGAAAAAATTCAAATCTTAATTCTGATTTCAGTTTTTAAAATGTACAAATTCCGTCAAACTCTGTTAAAACAAATGATGATTAATTACCATAAAAGTTTTTGCCGCTGAAAGTGAAATAACGCTTGTCATTCAGCTCCATCCGGATAAAAACCAACTCATTTTTCTAGTTAACAATATGAACGACCCACTTATGTGAGAAGTTTTTTGGTTCGCTCAATACAAAACGAAAAAAAAATCCAGCCGGGAAATGAATTACTTCTGCACAACGACAACATCAACACAACAATGTCTGTAATGTTTGTTTCGTTTTGATTATGACGTCATGAGATCTCATTGATTTGTTCGTCAACGCGCGTGCAGAGCTAATGTCGGTTAATTGTACGCATTTTTTCGATAACTTTTATTAGAACAGCGAGGCTCAAAGTTACTGAAAAATTAAGAATAACTGACTGAAAACTATCGAGGTAAATCGTACCCCTCGACTATGGCTGATGATTCCCGCTACTTAACTTCCTTGTTACATGGAGATTTATTTTCTGAATGCCAGTATGTTACCGGAAACTAGAACACTCGCATTTTCATATTTCACTAAACGAAATATGAGAATATTTCACTGACTGAAATATGAGAATGTTTGGTACGGCAGGTCCCGGATGTGCGCGCGCCCCCAACCATTTTCCCGCCTTTTGATTGCTGCTTCTTGTCGCTTGTTTTCAAAAATATGGCGGCTTATCAATTTTAGACGTTGATCAAGTAAGGTTTTCAGAAGAAAAATAAATGGAAACACAGCAAAGAGATCCGAATATGATTTTCAAAATTTCATTATTGAATCATCAAGCGAAGAGAGCCTGTGACAGGTTTCAAAGAGCTTCTATTCCTGTTTCTATCAGACATTTTTTTTCAAAATAAAAGTACGTTTTGGTTTTAAGGATTTGTCTTTTCTTTGGTCTGAAGTTATCCATGAATTATATAATAAAAAGAACACTACACGGTGCCTTGAAGATACGAATTCTATTTTCTCGTGTTTAAAACAATATTTTATTCACTTGAGCACTGCGCTGGCTCGTAAAACACTGCTTTCACTACTCGAATATAAGTAATTCGAACACCGGTGAAATTAGCATGTGAACCGAAAACATCAGATTCAGTAGAGTTTAGCACCGGTACCAAATCGAAAAATGTAAATCTGTGGCTCCGATAAAATGCTAAACGAAAAGCGTTTTAGCACCCGTAACATTTTTATCCGAGCCGTGCCAAAAGTTCCTTGTAGGATAAATGGAACTGTAGTATATCTTCAAGCTTTTTTAAACTTGTAATAAAATGGTATATTAATAATAATAAATTATTAGTAATGATAAATATGTATCAACATAATAACTTCAAGCTTTCTCAATTTGTATAGTGCTACCTTTTTTCGTTTATTGGGCTATAAAAGTTTAAAAAAAATGATGCAAGAAAACTTTAAATAAAAACAAAAGGTTGCTAATAAGGCCTTTATTTGAAGTTCTTTGAATCCGCCAACTTTAGTTGATACGTTTTTACAATAAATTTATAAAGGTTCATCGATAAATTGTGGGCTTACGAGCACATCGTCATTTTTGTGAGCATTAGCAAACCAACACCTGAAAAAAAAATGAAAATCTGCGAGTTTGAACTGTCAACTGACCTGTCAATATTCTACGAGCAGATTGAGAACTTGCCAAATCATTCAAAAGGCTCAAATATTGGCAACAACGCTTGGACACTCAGTTGTTGTATTGACTTTTGAAAACGCATCCACTGAGTTGACAAAGGAGATTTTTGAACAAGGAAAGGCCTTGAATCTTTGCACAATGCCGGCATCACAAGAGAGGCAGAAAACAATGCTAGATTTTACTATGCAAGGCAATTAGTTTTATTCTTTCTTAGAATTGTTATTGTATCTATACCTTGTTATTTTCTCTTTTATCTCTTTTGTTTTATTGTACACTGTTTAGATATATATTAAATATATAACCGCTTTTCGCACAATAATTTTTAGTTTGAGAAAGAATGGTTTTCGAACAACTGGACCCTGGGCGTTGGAGATGCAAATCTTTTCTCCGCCTTGCTCACTTGGGGAAGATCTCAGTCTTCAACGCATGAAGATAAAACTGGTATCTCCAAGCACTCCATGTAATACATATCATTTGAACAACTGGCCCATATTGCAAGAGTTCATTAAAAAATTCTGCAAACAGTCATTTCATAATTTACAACGGACTGTAGAATAACCGTGATTGAAGTTACTATGACTCCATTTATTGATGTACATGCTTTTTATAAGAACAACTTTATGAGAACGAGGCTCAAATTTGCCAAAATTTAAGAGCAATTTAAGAACAAGCTCAGGCTGAGGCTTGATAACTGGAAAGGTTTTTGTAGTAGAAAATTGACTAAAACTTAGCGATACAGCATAAAACATAAATTAAAAGATTGACTGTAAAGACTGCTCCAAAAACAATGAAGGTAGTTCGCCTCTAAATTCAGCCGTACAATACATGTGTGGCGCAAGGCGTTCTATTTTCCAATACCTTGTTTTATTTTGTTTTTTCTTCATTAAAAACCGCTCACAGAAATAAGAACAAATGAAGAACAAATTGAGGCTGAAATCGCCAAAAAATTAAAGAACAATGAGCCTCGGCAAAATTTACTGGTTCTTATAAAAAAGCGTGTAACATATAAATACAACATAGGGCTGATAACATGCTCTAAACAGACCGTCACTAACAACATTCATGATTGGCAACGACCTAGGCCTTCTGCTAAGACACACGATTCAAGCATGTATGCACAGGTCTAAATGAGGTTTTTACTCACCTTGTCTTCTAGTAATATAACGGGTTTTAAAATATATTTGGGCTATATATCCATACATACTAAATATTTACTTATTTTTCATTACTTATAAATTATAAATTAAAACTCTATAAAACGTCAAAATTAATTATAAACTACTCAGTTAAAGAAATTTTTTTATACTAAATCAACCCCATAGTAACACAAATTGCACAGACTCATAATTTCACGAAACAAACATACCACTCATGACATTCACTAGTTAGTAATCTTGAAGCAATGCATTGCACAATTTTCTCGAGCTGTCAAGTTTACAACAAAAAATATAGTATGGTTATAATTTCTCTTTCTTTTGTCTTTATATAGAACACAAAGTAAGTGCAAAAACTAGCTAATTAACCGAACCAGTTTTGACTGCAAATCAAATGGAAAAGGTTCTCAAGTGAGGCGGCTCTTGAAGCGTGAGGTACCTTGGTTATTTATATTTTTTTTCTTTCATGGGTTTGTGTGAGCACTGACGCAGTTGTCTTGATTTCGCCTAGAGCTCGTTTAGTCTTTTGATCTTACAGTTACATAGAGAATTACAAGTTTTATTCTAGTTTCTTTTTTTTTTATTTTAAAAATTCCAGTTTAAGTCCAACGGACCGTAGCTTCTGATAACACTGGTTGGAACACTCGTTTTAACGTTTTTCTTAAAAGAAGGCAAACTCCTAACAAACCTACTCTAGCATCCAGGAATAACGACAAATTATTTGTGTTCTGCTATAATTAATACGTTGACAACAAGGCCAAATGACAGACGATTAGATATATTCATGCAACAACATTTGCTGGCCAGGAACTTAAATGGAGCTCTTTACTCATTAGTCTTCCAGTGCTATAAAATAGATGTTGGATAGTTTCAGCCAGAATATCTACTGAGCGTCGAAGGCATGATGGTGTTCAGTTAACCATTACTGAATCCAACGCTATATTTTTCCTAACTAAAAGACAAAGTTCATGAAATGCACGGCCTGTACAAAAATAAGATATGTAAATTTTTGTGTTATTTTGTGCTCGTATTCTTTCAGTTGTGGTTGGGTTGAGTTTAGTTGTCACCATTGTCCAATCAGAAACAAGATATTTTGTTGAAAATATAACAATGCTAAATTATTGGATGAAAGATGATCTCCACGGTTCAAGGGAAAGTTCCCAGATTAGTTAACTGATTCGGGGAACTGAAAGAAAAATAATTGAAACTGTAGCTACATTATTCAAGCCAGTTTTGACTGCAAATCCGAACAAAAAGCTTCTTCTCGAGTCTGGTGGCGCTTAAGTTTAAAGTAAGTTGGTAATCATTGTCTATGTTAATTGTTCTTTGGGTATTTACATACACTAGCTAAGCTAGTACCGATGCAGTTCAGTACAGATTTATGAGAAGATTGAGTTGGTACAAACAAATTGTTAAGAAGACAAAATCTACACCAATTTGCTGTAGCATGTGTTTTAGCCAAGACTAGTGAGAAGATATTCGTGTATCTAACAATATATAATATAACATAGGGCTGATATGATGCTGTAAACAGACCGTCACTAACAACATGATCGGCAACGAGCTAGGCTTTCTGCTAATGGCACGCGATTCAAGCAGCAGTTTTTGTTCATTGAGAATTTGATTTCCATGCATGCACAGGTCTAAATGAGGTTTTTACTCACCTTGTCTTCTAGTAATATAACGGGTTAATATATTTGGGCTATGTATCCATACATACTAAATACTTAATCATTTTTCTTTACTTATAAATTATAAATTAAAAACACTACAAAACCTCAATTAATTATAAACTACTTAATACATTTTTTTACACTAACTTAACCCCACAGTAATACAAATTGCACAGACTCATAATTTACAAAACAAGCATACGTACCACTCATGAAATTCACTATTTAGTAATCTGTCTGTACAAGTTCGTTAAGTTGGTTGAAAACGCACCTAAGGCCATCCTCGGTAACAGTAAGGAATGCTTTCTATTTTTTGTTGTGATATTCCAAGTTTTTTTCTCCTTCATAACAGCAATCTGCGTTGCCATTTGATATTATATCTTAATTCTTTATAGAAATGCATTGCACAATATTCTCGAGCTGCCAAGTTTACAATAACAAATATAGTAGGGTTATAATTTCTTTTTTCTTTTGTCTTTATAGAAAACAAAGTAATTGCAAAAACTAGCTAATTAATCGAACCAGTTTTGACTGCAAATTAAATGGAAAAGGTTCTCAAGTCAGGCGGCTCTTGAAGCGTGACGTAAGTTGGTTATTATATTTTTTCTTTCATGGGTTTGTGTGAGCACTGATGCAGTTGTCTTGATTTCGCCGAAACCTCGTCTATTCTTTTGATCTTACATAGAGAAGTACAAGTTTTATTCTAGTTTTTTTTTTTTATTTTAAAATTCCAGTTTAAGTCCAAAAGACCGTAGCTTCTGAGAAAATCGGTTGGAACACTCGTTTTAAGGTTTTTCTTAAAAGAAGTCAAACTCCTAACAAACCTACTCTAGCATCCAGGAATAACGACAAAGTATATTTGTGTTCTGCTATAATCAATACGTTGACAACAAGGCCAAACGACAGACAATTTAATATATTCATGCAACAATATTTGTTGGCCAGGAAGTTAAATGGAGCTCTTTACTCATTTGTCCAGTGCTATAAAATAGATGTTGGATAGTTGCAGCCAGAATATCTACGGAGGATCGAAGGCATGATGGTGTTCAGTTAACCATTACTGAATCCAACGCTATATTTTTCCTAACTAAAAGACAAAGCTCATGAAATGCACGGCCTGTACATAAATAGGATATGTAAATTTTTGTTGGATGTTTGTGCTCGTATTCTTTCAGTTGTGGTTGGGTTGAGTTTAGCTGTCACCATTGTCCAATCAGAAACAAGATATTTTGTTGAATGTTTAGCAGAGCTAAATTATTGGATGAATTCAAAGATGAACCCTGTGGGAAAGTTCCAGATTTGTTTCTCAATTCCAGAAACTGAAAGAAAACTAATTGAAAAGTTAGCTTTTATCCGAGCAAGTTTGGACTGCAAATCCCAACAAAAAGCTTCAGTTCTCAAGTCAGACGGCGCTTGAAGTTTAAAGTAGTCGCGGTAACTCGGTAGTTGAATATCTATGTTAATTGTTCCATGGGTATTTACATACACTAGCTAAATACCGATGCAGTTCAGTACAGGTTTATGAGAAGATTGATCAGTTGGAACAAACATATTGTCAAGACGACGTTGCAGTTTTTTTGTTTTTGAACTAATGAGTTTAATATTGCAAACTTTGCAAATACATAATCTCCACTTCTGCTGTAGCTGTAATTTAGGGAGAGAGGGAATTTTCCCATGACCCCAGTGAACAGATCTTGACTTGTTCCGGAAAGTTTTAATTGAACCTGAAGATGACTTAAAGAGTCGAAAACGTTTTATTTTAAACATTTTAACTTTGGAATGAATACAGATCTTGGCTTGTATGTAGAAGAGTTTTCAAATCAAATGATCAGTTTGAATAAAATTCTCCACCTTTTTTATATAAAAATGTTAACTTAACGCTACATTAAAATAAGACGTCTTCATCCTTATAAATTTACATTCACCAATGCAACTTTGAGAAAAGCGAGCTATTGATAAGATTTGGCTGATGTTTGTTCAACTGAATTAATTATAACATCAGACAAAGCTCATGAAATGCACGGCCTGTACATAAATAAGATATGTAAATTTTTGTGGGATTTTGTGCTCGTATTTTAGTTTTGGTTGGGTTGAGTTTAGCTGTCACCATTGTCCAATCAGAAACAAGATATTTTGTTGAAAATATAGCTAAGCTAAATTATTGGATGAAAGATGATCTCTACGGTTCAAGGGAAAGTTCCCAGATTAGTTAACTGCACTGAAAGAAAAATAATTGAGACTGTAGCTATTATTCAAGCCAGTTTTGGCTGCAAATCCAAACAAAAAGCTTCTTCTCGAGTCAGGCGGCGCTTAATTTTAAAGTAAGTTGGTAATCATTGTCTATGTTAATTGTTTCATGGGTATTTACATACACTAGCTAAGTAAAGATGCAGTTCAGTACAGGTTTATGAGAAGATTTAGTTGGCACAAACAAATTGTTAAGAAGACAAAATCCGCACCAATTTGCTGTAGCATGTGTTTTAATTAGCCTATAGGGACTAGTGAGAATGTGTTCGTGTATATAATACACACTTTTTTTATAAGAACAACTTTATAAGAACAACGAGGCTCAAATTTGCCCAAGTTTAACAACAATTTAAGAACGAGCTGAGGCTGCGGTTTGATACCTAGGAAGTTTTTGTGGTAGAAAATTGACTAAAACTTAACGATACAGCATCAAACATAAAAAGATTCACTGTAAAGACTGCTTCACAAACAAATTATGAAGGTAGTTAGTTCGCCTTTAAATTCAACCGTACAATACATGCGTGGCGCAAGGCATTTCTTTTTCTAATAACTTGTTTTATTTTGTATTGTTTTTTTCATTAAAAACCGCTCACAGAAATAAAAACAAATTAAGAACTAATTGAGGCTGAAATCGCCAAAAAATTAAGAACAACGAGCCTCGGCAAAATTTACTGGTTCTTATAAAAAAAGCGTGTAACATATTAATATAACCGAGGGCTGATAACATGTTCTAAACAGACCGTCACTAAGAATTCGATTTCTATGCATACACCGGTCTAAATGAGGTTTTTACTCACCTTGTCTTCTAGTAATATAACGGGTTAATATATTTGGGCTATATATCCATACATACTAAATATTTACTTATTTTTCTTTACTTACAAATTATAAATTAAAAACTCCACACAATCTCAAAATTAGTTATAAAAAATTTTTACATTAACTTAACCCCACAGTAACACAAATTGCACAGACTCATAATTTCATGAAACAAACATACCACTCATGACATTCACTAGTTAGTAATCTGTCTATACAAGCTCGTCAAGTTGATAGAAAACCCACTTAAGGCCATCCTCGATCCATTACAGCAAGAAACGCTTTCCATTTTTTATTGTGATATTCCAATTTTTTTTTTGTTTTAGCAATCTACATTTCCATTTGATATTTTGTCTTAATTCTTTGAAGAAATGCATTGCACGATATTCTTGAGCTGCCAAGTTAACATTTCGGCGAGAGCTCGTTTAGTCTTTTGATCTTACATAGAGAGGTACAAGTTTTATTCTAGTTTTTTTTTATTTTAAAAGTTTTATTCTCGTTTAAGTTCAAAAGACCTAAGCTTCTGGTAAGAATGGTTGGAACAATTGTTTTAACGCTTTTCTTAAAAGAAGGCAAACTCCTAAAAACCTAGCTTCTCTAGCATCCGGAAATGGTGACACATTATTTGTGTACTGCTACAATTAACATGTTGGCAATGATGCCAAAGGACAGACGATTCATGCAGCAACGTTTGTTGGCCATGCAGGAACTCATATAGAGCTCTTTACTCATTAAGGTATCAGGGGATACTTTTTTACATTTTTTAAATTTTTTTTTTCATTTTCTAATTTTCGGTTTTTTGGTATTGTTGGGGAAATATCTTTCAATCTGTGAAAACTCCATATTGAAATCTGTTTTAGTTTTCGAGTTATAGCAAGAAACGTGTTTTCGGCAATATTTAGCAACGTGTGAAAGTGTTGACAGGTCCTGTCAAAACAAACTCGATAATTATTCAAGCAAGTGACGTCATATTTTCTTTGTCACGAACACGTGAGAAACCAAAGCGACGTTTTGCGACGTGTAGAGGTGAAGCGAGAGATAATTTGGATTTTTGAACATCAATTTTTAAGCTTTTTCGCTGTATATATATATCCATCTTTTTACTGTAAATAGTTTCACGTTTGTAAATATTTTTTTTTGTATATTAATTCATGCCGTCGGATATGAACAGCCCATTTTGCCGTTCAGGCAAATGCCGAAGACGAAAGCCGCATGGAAAAAAGTTTGTTTATTTTCGATTTGTTTATGAACGGTACATAAGTTCCAAACCACACAATGTAATTATTGCAGCAGAATCAAAAACAAAACATTTGCCATCTTGAAGATTTGTTGATAAAAAATGCATTGAACTACCGTTTCTGGATACACTACTGAC
>JAOCPT020576434.1:0-10624 GCA_026546935.2 Palythoa grandiflora | reverse complement strand
TGAAGTGTGAGTGAAGTCGATTTGGAATTGGATAATTTACTGAAATTGACAGCCTTTTTTTGAACGACAAGTAGATTTATACTAAAACAATTTGATTATTCGCTCTTGATTTCTATCGCGCGATAGAAATCGCGAGCTCATCATCTAATTGTTAAATATTACGTGATATAGTTTTCATAGAACGCGATTGGCTGAGACAGAGTCACGCCTATTTTATTTCCTACCCATGTAATTTTTTCTCTTGAATTTTTCTTTTGGTATCAAGTCATTGATTATATTCGAAAATGAGAGGGAGCTGGAGCCGAGTCTAACGGTCAAACCAAATGGCGGAAAAAGATCGGAAATTTGTGGCAATATCAAGGTAAAATGGAGTGAGCTGTTTGTTTAAAAAAGACAATGGACAACACATGAGTTAAGAGTGATATTATTTCAAAAATGTCTAATCTCGTGTTTCCTGTCGCCCGTTATTATAGCTATGATAATGAACAAATTTGATAATAAATTCATTTTTCCAATAAAGCTAACATTTTGTTGTGTCACACTATTAGTGTTAAAAAACAAATTTACTGAGATTTTTTTCATAAAAATTTTCCGAAGTTGACTTAAGAAATAAAACATATTTTCCGTGCCTTCATAGCCTGGTGAAAACCGAGGCGAACGTTTGGGAGAATTTGAGAGCAGATCAGTGAAAACCCGGCGTATTAACAATCGGAGATGCAAACAAAACTGCACTAAAAATTTTTCTTCCAACGTAAACGATCAAATAAGCCTCGTTTTAATCCTGAAGATGACTTTTTAGTCGAGAACGTTTGGTTTGTAGCTATTCTTAACAAAGAATTTTATCCAGTCAAAACAATTTATTCCATTTTATCAAATAGCGAAACTATATCAGACACTCACAGCTATATTTGAGGCAGGCAGTGCTTTTTTTAAGGCTAACATAACTGGCACCTATCTGGCATTTAATCAAGTTTGTGGTCTAATTATCTTTTCTTCCCTCAGAGAAAAGATGACAAGCCCAGCATTGAGAACAACCTTAATTACGGTATGTACAACTAATGTATGGCCCGGGCCAAACGTCGAAGTTCACATGTGCCGAACTTATACTAATGAGCTATTGCTATTGTTCAACCTCATTTCCATTAAGTTAGCACATGTGAAGTTTGACCTTATGAAGGTTTTACAAGCCATTATGGCGGGGAGACAAAATGGTTGAAAATAAGAGCATTTCTTTGGAAATCCAATATTCAAAAACGTGAATAAAACTCTGACCGTTGCTTGAGCTCCTCTGAAAAAAAATTGTTACGTGGTATCAAATCTGATGTGTTAAACGGCCAAAATTCAGACAATGCCCATCGAATATTACCATCAAACTGTGTTGAGTATTGTGTCACCATCATGATTAAAGGACCATCGATAGTGATTTTTCATTTGAAAGAATATATTAATTTTTATTACAGAATCAAAATCCTGCAAGGAAATTCTTCAAAAAGGCCATAAGACAAGTGGTGTTTACACCATCAATCCAGATGGTCAGGGTGCTTTCTCAGTCTGCTGCGACATGGAAACAGACGGGGGAGGATGGACGGTTCTTCAAAGACGTCAAGATGGCTCCGTCAACTTTACTCGCGTCTGGAACGATTACAAGAACGGCTTTGGGTCACTGAAGGGAGAATTCTGGCTTGGAAATGACAAGATTCACCGACTAACAGCATCACAAGAAATTGAAGTGAGGTTTGATTTAGAGGACTTTGAAGGAAACAAGAGATTCGCAACCTACCAGAATTTAACTGTTCTTGACGAAAACAACAAATACAAAATTTTCTTTGGAGGTTACAATGGTACAGCAGGCGACTCTCTCACCATAAAACATTATGGGATGACATTTACAACGATAGACAGGGATAACGACAATAAGCGCTCTGGAAACTGTGCCGTAATGCATACTGGAGCCTGGTGGTTCAATGCTTGTCACCGCGTAAACATAAATGGCCGCTATGAAGGAGGAAAAACATCGTCTTACGCGACTGGTGTAATTTGGTCCGCTTTCAAGGGTGATTTCTACTCGTTGAAGAAGACAGAAATGAAGATTCGACCAAAGTAAAGGTCAAAAAGTCAGGGAGTAGAATGAAATTATTTTAAAAGTACGTCGGAAAGCGCAAATTCTTTTTTAGTTTGTAAGTTAGCACTGTAAATGACAATTTGACACTCCAACTAAATTAAGCACAGTACTAGTGAGTTAATGTTGGCCTTCTTGCACTGATGAGCAGAAACAATTTATTGATCTGCACAAGCTCTGATACTTAGAGTAAGTTTTCAGACTCATTTTGAATGTGAGAGACTGTTTATTTTTTTGCGAGGGGGGAGGTGAAATTTAAGGAGGGGGGAAATTGGTTGACAAATCGTTTCAGCGTCATTAATTTTTCGAGGGAATCTTTTACACACGAAATCTGCTTTGTCCTAAGGGAAACCGTTCATTTTATTGAGGTGTGGAGGGGGGCTGGTGGAATTTCAGATGTCTTCCCGAAATTTGGGTATGTGATTACCCTGTCTTCATTCCTACTTTTTTTGAGTGACGCCCTTAACACATTATTTTGGGTTAACCCCATCCCAAACCCCAGTTATTTTAGATAGCTGCCTCTCCTAGATTTCACCAGCCTTATTCCCTCTACCTCGCAAAAATTGAATGGTCGTTGGTATAGATTTTTCTGCACAGCATATAAATAATGTATGAGTACAATCATAAATTCTTAAAGTAAATTGTCAAAAACTTACGTTAAATATCGTTTTTAGTAAAGCTTTGTATTTTGAAGGTTTCAGATCACATTGAACTTTTGAGAAAATTTTTGTCTAATGACAGCATTGAAGCCCATTCCGGCGCCGGCATTCAATATATTATAAATTAGCATACTGAAAACGCTACTATTTGTGCTAATGGGTAATACTATCATGTAAAGCATTTCAAAGATTATTTTTAAATGAACTATTGATTTGTTTGAAATACAGTGGGCTGCTTTGTTAACGTACTGGTAGAACATTCCAGGAGTATCCTGACGTCAGTAATTAAAGTAAAAACGATAAAATACATACCAGAAACGCTCCCACAAGTCCACCTTCTGTGATGCACAGCCTGGACTCGGGAGGTCGGGCGCATAATGCTTCAGCACTTTATTTTTGGAGGCTTTGTCCAATTTGTGCAGGTTGGCTGGGATGAGTAGAAGACCTAGCAGTGCTGCTTCGGAAACGCCATCGAAGCGGAAAAGCAATTGGTAAAGGAGGTTGTCGAGGAACGGAATGAATATCGCCCGTCTAAAGTATTCAACTGGAGTCTTGGCCTGTACATTGCTACGCAACGTTTGTCTTCCACACCTGCTTGGGATGACCATCTTTTCTCCTGATACCTTCGTCATTGCCGTCATTCTGCAAACAACTCTGAGAATACTTTCTTACCAACTTGCTTGTTCTGGTCTGTCACAAGTCTGACTGATCTGCCTGTATGCCTCTATTACGTCGAGAGTGGAGTCCTGTAGAGAACGACTGAGGCACTTCGTGTATCCCAATAGATACAAGGCAGAATAGAACGCACAAATAAATTTTTGAGTCCTGATCTGATGCAGCAAGCCCTGGGCTTCGGTTTTGGACTTTAGGTCCCATTTCTTATTACTGTTTTCCGAAATGGTCTGCAAACACAGCAGTAAGGGCTCATAAAGGTCTTGAAGTCTTGAAAAGTTGTGTGCCTTTCCACCCACCCTGTTTCGCATAACGGCTTGATTTTCTTTTTTGCCGCCTGTATCTTTAGACTTTCAATCTCCCTCAACTCGACTTCTTCATCATCGCTGTCTTCCTCCTCTTCCTCTCCATCATTTTCTTCATACTCTTCGTCATCACTTTCGTCTTCTGCACATATACTAACCTCATCATTTCCGTCATCTTCTTGTCCTGCGTCAGTGTCGCTCTCTTTCCTTTCCTCAAAAATGACAATGCTCCTCTCAAACTGTCCTTGACGTTTTGGAAAATATTTGAAAAAGATACCAACTGACTTGAGGTCACATTCCATGTTGTATATTTCCGGAACCTTAGAGCCGAGAGTCAATGCCAAATTTAGCTCATAGCTGGCACAGTAAAGATACAACGCCCGTGGAGAAACTTACTGAAAAGTCTTTGCGCAGCCATTTTGTCGTCCCGCCACATTGCCAGCTCCATCAGCTGTCTACTTCAAGCCGAATCAGCAACGATACACCTGTGTGGAATTCCCTTCAGAACCTTCAACTTCTGGCGAACCTTTTCAACCTATTCCTGTCACTGAACACTCCCTTGACATTCAAGAGTTGCAAGCAGTTGGTTTAACATATGTTAACGATGCCGATGTTCCTGACATACAGATGCAGGATGAATACGAAACAGATTCAGATAGGGACAGTGAAGGAGAGAGAGAACTCGAAGTACGTAGTTAGCAATACTTGCTTCACCAGGTCAGGTAGAGCAGTCCATGCATTTGTCAGATGTCTCAATTTATGAGGTCAGTGATATTGCTAACATAACTACTAAATAATTTAAATTGTTTTTCACGGAAGGTTTATAAGATTAATAAATATTTGGTATGATTATAGCAAGAGTTGATCTTACGTTACAGAACAAAGAAAGAGGAAGTGGTTAAGATAAATGGACTAGATGAAGAAAATGTATTTACATAGATTCCCTGTTATGAATTGCTTTGAGTAAAATTTAATTATCTAAAAATAACAGCATTAATGACTTTTTTCAAAATTTTAACAGTTAATTCTGATTAGTAGTTAACTGAGATTTGGATACCTCCATTGGTACCCTTTCAATACAGTGCATGGTCTTTAAAAGTCTGAAAGAAAGATACCAAAAATTATACCTATAAAAAAACAATGATTTTGCCCAGGCTCGTTGTTCTTATGTTTTTGGGAATTCGTTTTTTGGTAAATCTTTAAATAAGACTATAAAAATATAAAAAAGTACACTTTGCGTAATTTACATAGAGAAATAGGTCTCTGTCAAGCAGAATTTTTTTTGGTAGCTCAATATTTTTGAAAACAAAATAAAGATTATTTAAAGATTAATTATCTCCCATCTTTTACTAAAGTTTTCCATTTACCCTTTTCAATAGCAGTTTTGTATTCAGTTTCTTTTTATGTGAATCTATCTTTAAAAATAAGAACCTTGGAGCAGCGCCAACGGTTTTGTAAAGGTGTTCTTAATTGTTTTTCTTCCGTAAGCAATTGTTTTAAGGAACAAAAAAAAAACAAAACAAAAAAATTCGAAATGTCCCGGACCACACGTGTGCATTGTTCGGTTGTTTTTAGAGGTGGATTACCTTCATTGTTTGTTAAACAGTCCTTAACCTCGGGGCTCAGATTAATGACATTTTTTTGTGTTCTATGCTGTATGCCTAAGTTAAATTAAGTTTCAGTCAGGTGAATACCTGAAAAGTTTTCTTAGTTACATATCGAGCCTCAGCAAGAGTTTGTTTCTCAATTGTTCTTAAATTTGCATTTGGTCAATTTGAGGCCTTTGTTTTTATAAAATTAAAAACAAACGTTTACGTCCCATTCTAATCTGGCACTGACCTGTCAAAGGTGCGAGGTCTCCTTGTCCTTGCAATTTTTTTGTGTTGTTTACTGTATGTCGGCTGCATGTCAACCGGTTTCGAATTAAACGTACAAATGCTGTCTTGAATACTTGCTTGCTCGGAGGCTTGGTCACTCAACAAGCACAACTTGAATTATTTTGAGCGAATCTTTCTTTAGTAGTATTAGAACATTAATTATATTCTCATATTTCATGTTTTCAAAGCAAACGGGGGGTATTGGAATGTGAAGTTCTCCTATTTCTTTTTTGTTTTGTTTTTCTCACTGAAGAGAGTTGGGTAAGCTTTTCTGGACGGGTAAACGAAATAGCTTGTCAATTAATCCCGGCAGTTGTAGCTTGAGAAGCAAACCACATAAAGGTTAACAAACCAGACATCAGGTAAGTCGCTCTGACGATGATGCAGTAGAAGTAATGAACTCATTTATACGAAGATATTATTTACATTCAATTGTGTTCAAGGACCAACAACTACAACAAAAAAGAATACTGCTAGAAATGGAGCTTTTTAGTAGAAAGAGAGAGAGATCGAATTCGTTTTGCGAGTAGTGGAAAGCTTGCGAGCTTTTTCTTCGTTGTAGTTTGATCAATCAAACAATAATTGTGAAAAAAGTCTGTAAATTCGAGCGGACGATTATCCTTCAAAATTATGCGAGCAATTTCGGCACAGGCAAACTTTGTTAAGAGCTAGAAAATTTAGACAGACCAGAGTTCTCAAAGGGCCGAAATATTTCTGTTTATTTTCGCGAAATATACACTCTTTTGTTGTTTTCGTCTTTTAAAGGTTCAGTTATATGTAATTAATCGTCTAAATTTAACCTCTTTCCTGGTTTTCTTTATGTGTTATGTGATGTTGCAGGATATTCTGCAGGATTTCATGTAGCCACACGTTGTTTTAACATGCAATATTTAGCTTTTTCGAATAACTAAAGCTAATGGCCATGACTTTCTGAGCTTTCTTCAAGCAATGAAACTCACATAGTCCGAAACTTTGTTCACTTTGTCGAAGTAAGATGCTAAAGAAAAACAAGGCTAAAGCAAGATGGTACAATGCCAAAGCGTTTCGAACAACCTTGACCCATGAAATAAATGACAATATCGTATTCCCAATTTCAACGTTTTTATTGTTAACTCTACAACAAATCACGTCATTGACCATTTTGAAGTCTTTGGGGCCTTTGTTATTTTAAATCTACACCTAGAATACCTTTGTTATTTTAAAATCGCGAAATGCGATTGTAGTTTTCGATCGTCTTTACGGGGAATCGACGTCATTTGATCGATTATTCCAACAAGATGATTGATCTCGAAGAAAGTCCGAAAACCTGAAGATTTAAATAGTCTGTGAAGGTCATCCGCACATTCGAATTCAAACAACCCTTGCAGCCGATGAAAAATACACATTTACCTTTGTTGATGACCTCTTTTAGTCAGCAAAAAACCTTGCGTGCTAGGGAGCTTGTCGTGACATTGCTGTACGTGGCCGTGTGCTGAAACACTATCCATATCCTCATATAATAAACTAAATTAGAAAAGTGGGATCCCAAATAACAAATTACGATCGTTTTTTGATCAGTGTAAACGATCATGATAATAGATTTTTGGTTACGAGTTAAGAATTTAGGTTTATGATTTATTACTGCATTTTCGTCATCCTAACGGATCATGGCCAGGGGTTGTTTTTGACCCAAATAACGACTCACGAAAACAGCCTTTACCATTCTGCTGTTTCAGTCTAAAAACTAATTGATTTGAGCCTCACCGTTCTAAATGTTGAAAAAATGTGAGTTTCAGTTTGTGTTCTAGACGCATATTGATATAAATATCTTTTGAAATTTGAGCTACATTCAGGGATTTACCTCGCGTGTTCTAGATTATTGATGGGTAGAGAGAAAGTGGATTAATATACAATGCTGAACTTCTTGCGGCTTGTACAAGATGTACAAACTAGTTCTCTTTGTTAGTTGGTGATTTAAAACTGTATCTACTTTGATGTCCTGAAAAATAGCGAAAGGAAAAAAACGATAACAGTATTTACACTTAGCGGAGTGAGAGGGCGGATGCCAGGGAGAGTCGGGGGCGGAAATGAGCTGGAGCCAATCATGAAGTAGGCGGGTCGTGGGTGGGATGTAGGCGGGTCTTAAAAGGGTGAGTTATGTCGTCTTCACAAATACAATGTCTAGTCTTTGTTATCGAGAGATAACCTATATTTTTCCTGTACCATAGGATAACAGGGGTCATCACGCTATATTTCTGATATATACAAAAATACTGACAAAATGCCAACAAAATTGTTTGATCTACTGAGTTTACGTTTAACTTTTCGCGGCGTATCTCACCATCTTAATTTTCTATAAACAAGGCAGCGTTCGTAGAACAGCCTCACGTCCGGAAACAACAGCAGTCAACATGCCTTGGAGGTAAAAGGAGCATTAACAACACCGGGGTTAAACTAAACACCCGTCATTATGAGACAAAACCTCATTACTTTTAAAATCTCGTAAGCCGATCCCCACTTGTTTTTATGTTGACAGTCGTTTTGGAGCAAAAATATATGGTCGGTCGGTCGGATAAAAAAAGGAAAAAAGGAAAATCGGCTATTTGGTCTACACGCTTTTTTTTATATGAACAACTTTAAAAGAACGAGATTCAAATTTGCCAAATTTTCAAATTTAAGAACACTCTAAGAACAAGCTCAGGCTGAGGCTTGATAACTAAGAAAGTTTTTGTGGTATAAAATTTACTAAAACTTAACGATACATCATAAAACAAAAAGATTCACTGTAAAGAAACAAACAAACAAAAGGTATTTCGCCTCTAAATTCAGCCGTACAATACATATGTGGCGCAAGGCGTTTCATTTTCCAATAATTTGTTTTATTTTAATTGTTTTTTCTTCAATAAAAACCGCTCACAGAAATAAAAACAAATTAAGAACAAATTGAGGCTGAAATCGCCAAAACATTAAGAACAATGAGTCTCGGCAAAATTTACTGGCTCTTATGAAAAAAGCGTGTATTGCGCGCTTAAGACTTACGATATGTTGCTTTATTCTTATGTATGGTGTTTACCTCCATCGTAAATTTATTGCTTCGTAACGTAAATGCTGAGTTGAAAAATATAACTGATTTACATGTATCAGTGTCCGGACTGCATGGGTTCAATTGCCCAACTCGTGAAATAGAAATTGAAATGAATTATGCATAGTACTGTTCAGTTATAAATTGCATTTATCCCTGTACAAAAAAAAAAAACCTTCACTGTGAAAGTACATAGTATTAATTTCCGAGTCTTGTAACTTGGACTATTGAGTACTGTAGTTGCTGTTTTGTGTTTTTAACATTGTATTTGTATTCAATGCATTGATTTTAGTCACTATATATAAATTAAATGGTTACTTTAAAACATACATAGTACAGAAACACTGCCAGAAATTTTAAAATTGATCACTTACATTTGCTTACTGAGTTGCGAGGTTACACGATTACTTTATAAGAAAACCTTTATGGAACAACGAGGCTCGAATTTGCCAAAATTTAAGAAAATTTTAAGAACAATCTCAGGCTGAGGCTTGATAACTAGGAAAGTTTTTGTGGTAGAAAATTGACTGAAACTTACCGATACAGCATAAAACATAAAAAGATTCACTGTAAAGACAGCTCAACAAACAATAAAGATAGTTCGCCTCTATAAATTCATGACAACCATACAATACATGTGTGGCGCAAGGCGTTTATTTTCCACTACCTTGTTTTATTTTGCTTTTCTTATATAAAAATCGCTCACAGAAATAAGAACAATTTAAGAACAAACTGAAGGCCGAAGTTGCCAAAAAATTAAGAGCAATGAGCCTTGGCAAAATTTACTGGTTCTTATAAAAAATAAGTGTGAAGTGAACGGTGATAGTGATGTATATTCTCTTTGACATTTCGCGAACAAAAATTATGATTTACTTGGGCCATAAAATAAAACAAACTACATCAGCATGTTATTTACTTATTTACATACATTAATGACTGTTTCTACTTTTTTTTGCAAATTTCAAAAATTTTGATCGATCGGACGACTGTATAGCCAGTATATACAATTTCAAAATTGGTGACCTTGGACTAGGTGTTATACGCATTCTGATCAGTTTGCTACATCTTGGGCTATTGAAAAATGTTCGTCTCTTGGGAAGTGGATAATTTCTGTCACTGATTTGAGTGGCTTTCAGTGACAAAATGGCAGGTATGAACGATATTGAACACGGTTTCCGAGACTTAAATCTTGCAAATTCCAGAAGAATGTAATTCTACAAAAATAAAAAAGCCATGAAACCTGGACTTGAGTTCACCGAGGAAAACAATAAATTTAAAGGAATAAATATTTCCTAGAATTTGGACGAAATAAAATTATTTGCATTTTAAAAACGGTTCGAGTCGTTTTTGTATTTGTTTACAAAGTGAGTAATTCACTTTCTAGCTCTTTTCGGGCTGGTTTTGCAACGAAGCGAATTGAAAACCAACACAGACGACATGAAAAAAGTGGAACTTGACAAGTTTTACTTTTTTAAGTTTCTGAGGGGGGCATACTCCAGATAGGACATCGTGGTTTCTTCACGAGCTTCCTCGCCTGGTGCCTTCATAAACTATACTATACTGTTTCTTATTATAATCTTTTTTTTAAAACTCAGGGTTGCCACTATTTACTGTATGTAAAATTCAAAGACTTTTCCAGGACTTTCCAGGACCTTTTCAAGCAAATCCAGGACCTTCAATATCAAATAAAACTTGAATACTTTACACATTTTTTTTCAAAAACAAGACGCCATTTGGGCGTTTACTTGGGCTACTATTCTGTGATCTATGTAGTTGGTGGAAATTAAATAATTTGTAAGGAAAGGAAATAAAAAATATACGCTGTTTAGTCAGTAGTAGTTGCAAAGAAATAGAAAAAAAATGTTATTGTAATATATATTTAGAGAGACATTGAGATTTTTTTCCGTTACAGTCAAGTTAAGAAAAAATTA